>BMAU01017443.1:0-127033 GCA_019973935.1 Trichonephila clavipes
GCCGAGAAAATCACATTGAAAAGATTGTACCACCATGTGGACACAAACAATCTCCTCATACCGGAACAACACGGATTCCAACCTGACCTAGCGACCACCCACCAACTCTTAAGAGTGGTGGAAACGATGAAGTCAGGATTCAAAAATCAAAAATCGACTGATGCGGTTTTCCTAGATATTCAAAACGCCTTCGATCGCGTTTGGCGAGAAGGCCTCCTCTTTAAATTAATTAAATATAATTTACCACCCCCAATGATCAAACTAATATCTTCTTATCTAGCTGACAGAAATTTTTCTGTCAGAATTAACGATACCTACTCCAGCCACAGACCCACGAAAGAGGGCGTGTTACAGGAAACTTGAATTTCCCCTATCTTATTTAATATCTACGTGAACGACATTCCGACTCACGACAACACAATTTTATGCATGTTCGCAGACGACACAGGAATTTTGGCATCCCACACTGAACCCAAGCTCATTGCCAGAGCGATCAACAGACACCTCCTAGATCTAGAAGACTGGTTCTCCAAATGGAAAATTGCCCTTAATGTGACAAAAACGGAAGCAGTCTTCTTCACTAGGAAAACGCGTCCAACATATCCTGAAATTTTTCTACACAACGAAAAAATTCCTTGGTCTCAGAACAACAAATACCTTGGTGTTACGTTAGATAACAAACTCACTTTTAAACAACACATTAAATGCATACGTGAGAACTTCATTAAGAAAGCTCACACGTTATCCCACCTAATTAATAAAAGATCTAAATTAAGTAGATCAAATAAATTATTTATACTCTACTTCTAAGACCAATCCTAACCTACGCCCCTCCAGTGTGGAGTTTCGCAGCTAAAACACACATATAAAAACTCGAAGTAATTCAAAACAAAACACTGAGACAGATTCTATGTGCCAAATGGTACATGAGAAACTCTGCTCTCAGAAAAGCCATTAAATTTAAAACCATTAGAGAATTCATGAAAAAACTAGCGAGAAATTTTTTTGCAAAAATAGATAATTCAGACAATATCTCGATCCAAAAGATCGAGAAGTACACTCAATCGAGACTCATGCATAGACCCAGAAACATTCTAATTGATTAATACCCAAATTTTTCCCCTCAGACTATTATCCCATCTTTTTATTAAAAACACCACTTTTCCAAAAATTTTCACTCCAATTTCAATCATTTCACAATTCAGGAACAAAAAATTCACAGTCAAACATCAAGGATCTCATCTACCAATCGGAGAGCACCTTTGACCAGTACGGACTCTGGCAACCTCCGATCCTGCACACGGCGACGGTACCACTCCCGGGACCGAAGTCATTACATTAGCTCAAGAACCAATCAGGAAGCTCCCTCTCGCAAACGCGGGAAAGAGCAATCGAACTCCAGTTTTCTCACACCACACAACGCAAACACGAAAAGCTGCCTATCCATTGTACAGGCGATCAGCCATCCCGAGGCCCTCATTGGACGAGGGAAACTCAAACTTATGTAAAATTCTTTAACTCAGTAAATGTATTAGTAACTATTATTCAATATTTTAATTAAACTTAAAATTTAAAGCAAATTCTTTTTATCCTTCATTAAATTTTTAATTTTCTTAAAACCTTTAAATAAAATTAGCAATGTAATTAAGTTATCCTCATGTTTTTTAATTCACCAGACAAGAGATCAAAGCCCAAGCGGGCTAAGTGCTCTAGGAACGTAACCTAGCTAAACAGCCCAAACTAAGCAACCCAGAAGTATGAAACTTGGCACATAATTATTCTAGGTCCTGATGATGTGCACTACGAAGAGTTTTTTTTCGAAATTCGCTTTAGATTTTTTAAAATTAAATTTTTAAACGATTTTTCCATATTTTTTTTCAACAACTGGGTTTTTAGTTAGTTGATTTTGCAACACAGTGTATTTGCTTGAAAAATTTTTGCGCTCCAAAATTTCAGTTATCAGCTTTTAGTTGTAACATTTTTTTCCAGCGTTATAATCTGCTACATCATATGCTGAGTTAAAAAAAATTTTTTTTTGATTTTCGTATTTTGTAACAACTACATTTAAACCCTGCCTTCCCTTGATGATTAGCGGCAGCCAGAGGGCACCACCTGTTCTTTTAAGAAGCGGGAACTCGTTCCCCCCGCTCTGGGGCCCTGGATCGCTACCGGGAAAAGATGTGTACACGTGGAGTCAGGGAAAGCCTGTTTCCCCCCTTTTAGTCCTTAAGCTATTTTCTGTAACTATAATGGATGTGTGTTGTTTTATTTAAGTGACCCCTTGTGTTGTGGAACGTAAGAACATTAAATAGTATTTGTTCCAGTAATGAAAAGGCTTCTTTATTTCAACACAATGAATACACGTCATGGGGGATTGTCATAGTGGCGCCCAACGTTCTAACCGGACCAGGAAAACCGAGATGCTGATCAACGCTTCCTTGAGGGGACATGTTGTTTTTCTTCGACCAACTGACCACGTGTATGGAAATTTTAGTGTGTGTCACCCCGACAGTCAAAGTTAAAGTGCTTGATTGTATCTGGAAATCATCGGTTTTAGTATCATCCTGATACTAACGTAAAAGTGCTCGTCTTTTAGAAAATTGTCAGTTTTAGTATCATCCCGATACTAAGGTGAAAGTGCTCTTCTTTTAGTTGGAAAATAATCGGTTTAGTATCATCCGGATACTAAGGTGAAAGTGCTCGAAAAGTGAGGAAATAATCCGAAGTGAAATTGTGTTGATTTATGTGTTAAAAATATCATCGCGATCAAGAAAGTGGGGTGTGCTATAGATATCTGCTAAATATATTCAATATATCGTTTTGAAGTGCGCGAGTGGTGCTTACAAGATATCTGCTATTTTGAAGAAAAACAATCTCTTCCCGAGATTATGTGTTACTGAAATCTTCACCTGAACTTGAACAAGGAAACGGAAATTAAATCTGTGAGTAGATGTAACAAATCTTTTGTAGAATAATATTGAGGAATATGATCATTTATCTTTCTTGAGATATTAGTATTTGTATATTTTGCTTCTATAATGCTTTTTTTTTTAATTATAATTATTTCAATCTGCAGTTGAAATAACTGTGAAATTCAAATAGTGAAAAATCATTTCTGCTTTCAGGAAGAAGCAACTGATATAACATTATTGATAAATATGTATTGGTGCATTTTAAAATAATTGGTATATAATAATTTGCTGTAAATAATTGCTATATTGAGTAAATGGTGAAATTCTAGGTTATTATTTTTATAAGGAGCTGTTGAATATATTTCCCCTAAAGTTAAATATTGAAATAAAAGGTAATTTCTGCTATCAAGCAGAAGGGGAGAAACCTCATTTAATTATCAAACTTTGATATATGTAATGTTTTCAGATTTAGATATTTTTACTGTTTATTTCATGAATTGATATATTTATAGCTTTCAAAAAGTTCTATTTGGTGATTTTAAATTTTATGTTTCTTGAGAATAGATTTTTTGTTTAATTTGCATGAGTCACACCCTGTGATAGCGGAGAAATTGTTTAGTTAAATATATATATTTCTTTTTGTGAAAATAGCATGATCATGCAATACTGTGTATTTTATTCATTGCATTTCGGTGTGTTTTTTAGAATTACGTAAGGAAGGTTTCATAAAAATATATAAGTATTTCACAAGAAATATTTCTTTTTAAAACATGAGTATTAAATAATCTTATATTCCTAATTGAGTCACAGTGTGATACATTTAGCTTTTAAATGTTTTGTACTTATTAAGTAAGTATATATATATATATATTTCATAACATAACATGTAACATCACGTTTTTCAATATGCTATTGTGACTCATGATTAATTTTATACTTCATATACAGTTGAATTTATGGAATTTTATTTAGATTTTCTGAAGATCTTTGTAAAAAATGTTTTGTTTATTCCCTTTATATTGAATTTTTCTCTTTATATGTTTTCTCTACAGGGAAGGTAGTTGTTTAATGATTAGTTAATACGTATCCATTTATATTAGGAAAACCAGTTTAATTTATAACTTCCTGTATACTTTAAAACCTGAAGCTAGTTTTAGTTTAAAACACAAATATGGCTTCTCTCTCAAAAGGCAAGAAAATAGACCTCTCTAATTTAGCAAGCTACGAGTCCTGTGACTTTAGAGGATAAAATAATTGACTTCCGGGAAAAAATCACTTCATGTACATTCTTTCAGAATAATGAGCAGTTTGTGAAAGAGATGCTCGATAACATTGTTGATGAACGTAAATCGCTTGAAGTCGAAGCCTTAAAGAAAATAGAACGGGAGGATAAGTGCCTTGCTGATCAGAGAGCATTTGAGCTTGAAAAGCTTAAATTACAAGCGCAAAATCCTCCAGCTTCCGTAGGTAATTCTTCTCAAATGGATTCTAATCCCATGAGGCTGGATTTAAAATTAGTCTTGCCCACATTCATTCCTGATAAAGATGACATATCATCGTTTTTAACAATGTTCGAAAGACAATTGAAGCTCCTAAATGTACCTGCCGATTTTTGGGTATCACACTTAATTGGAATCCTTCCAAGTGATATTGGCAGGTTAATTGCAAGAGAACCGGAAGAGATGTTTAGGAATTATGCTCACATTCACAATATTTTATTGCAAAGGTTCAAACTGACAGCTGACCGTTTCAGAGTCCTTTTTTGCCGACACTAGAAACAGGATCATTCCACGTGAAAAGATTTCTTTTTTGAGCTAAGAACCTTTTTCGAAGGTTGGTTAAATGAATTAGAAATAGATTCATTTGAAACCTTGAAAGATCTTATCATAGCAGATCAAATAAAAAAAAGTTGTCCACCAGATTACAAGAATCATTTCACTTGGGAAATACTGAATGATCCTGTTGTCTAAGCTGAAAAGCTGGACTCATACGAAAATGTTAAACCTTCTTCGCAAAAATTAGCAAAACTAAGCAACTCTCGTTTTTCTAGGAACACAGGCAATCCGGAGTTTAGGAAGTCTCACTCATTCAAAGTTGAAAAGAATGTTTCGGGTAACCACAATAGTGCTTTTGCTAATCCTAGCTACATGCCAGCTCGGAATACCAACACCGGTTTTCATCCACCTATTTCTTGCTATGGGTGTGGCAACCCTGGATTTATAAAATCGAAATGTCCAAAATGCTTACTGAAAAAATAGAGTGCCTCTGTCAACGCCATACACCTGTTTACTTGTCTTACCTCCCCAGTAGCTCTACTTGACTTCGAAGCCTATGAGGCTACAGGCACAGTTTGTGCTGATACAGGAGCCATCCAGTCAGTCGGGGGAGAATTAATGTTTAAATTCTTGAGAAATCGTGGACAGAAATTCTCAGAATTTCATCTTGCTATGTGCCTAGCTGATGGTCAACAATCCACATCCCTTGTTCAAAAAGCTACAGTACCAATCATCATAGGTAGACGAACTTTCCAAATCGATTTAATTTTTCTGCCACATGCAAAAGCTAACCGCACTCTTCTAGGTGTTGACTTTTTAAGGACATCATGAATCGTAATGGACATGCGTAACAATTTTGGGTATTTTGGTGACAAACCAAGCTTCAGGATACCTTTTTCAAAATATGTTCCTTTGCCTGTAGACGACAGTCCTGTCGAAATAAATAGTAGTTCTTGTCCCACAAATTCGATTCCCAGTGAAATTCCATTACATAGTAACACTGTTGATGAAACTGAGACAAATGACCTTCATTTGCGAGAAGAAGGACAGGCCCTAAATGTAGAAGAAAGAAATGATTTGATGGTCCTGCTTAATGAAAGTAAAGATGTTTTCAGACTAGGGGGAGAACCAACTCCATTCGTAAAACACATCATAAACACAGGTGACCACCCACCAGTTTCAACTGCACCTCATAGACTATCTCCAAACAGAAAAGAACACTTAAGGAAAGAAATTGATAATCTTTTGACTCATAATATTATAGAAGAATGCGAGTCCCCATACGCAGCCCCAGTAGTTTTAGTGCCCAAGTCTAATGGAGCTGTTAGGTTGTGCATAGATTATCGTAAACTAAATGCGATTACTATACCTGACAAATATCCGCTGCCCCTCATGGATGTTCTTTTACATGATGCTAAATCTACTGCTTTTATGTCTACCCTTGACTTAAAATCCGGTTATCATCAGGTAGAGGTCAATCCAGCGGGCCAGGACAAAACTGCATTCGTTTGCCCTTTTGGTACATTTAGGTACAAAAGAATGCCATTTGGACTTCGCAATGTCCCAGAAACCTTTCAGCATCTTATGGACCAGTTTCGTAATGGATTGCCAAATGTAAATATTCTGGTGTATTTAGACGATATCGTTGTGTTGTCTGAAACGTTTAAACAACACATTGAAGACTTAAGAATGGTCTTTGACAGATTCAAAAATTTAAATTATGCGCTAACAGAGAAAAATGCAAGTTTGTTTGCTCTCGCGTAAAGTACCTTGGACTTTGGATAACTCCTAAGGGAATAGAGCTGGATCAGGATAAAACTGCAGCGATACAAAATATTCCTTCCCCGAGAAACTTAAAGTAGCTACAGTCATTTTTAAAGACCTGCTCATGGTATAGAAAATTCATCCCGAATTTTTCAGATATTGCTAGACCCCTTAACAACTTGTCAAAGAAAAGTACTGCTTGGAAATGGAGTGAAATTGAGCAACAAGCTTTCCAAACCCTGAAACAATGTTTAATAACCCTACCAATATTGAGACAAGTTGATCTTAAAAAGCCTTTTATCATCCGAACGGATGCCAGCAGTTACGCCCTCGGTGCAGTTGTGTTAGAAGGAGAAAGCCCCACCGATGAACAGCCAGTAGAATATGCCAGCAGACTCTTGAGTTCTGCTGAAAAAAATTACTCGACAACAGAGCAAGAAGCTTTGGCTGTAGTCTGGGCCTTAAACAAATTTAGAGGATATATTGAAGGGGCAGAAATTACAGTGGCATCCGACCATCAACCGTTAAAGTGGCTGATGAATTTAACATCACCAACCAGAAGATTAGCCAGCGCGCGCGATGGGCACTTCAAATACAATCTTACAATCTGAAGATTGACTATTTTCCAGGGAAATGCAATTTTATTGCCTATATGCTTTCCAGGCCAGAGTATAGGGATGAAAAAATTTGCGAATTAAAAACCATAATTATTGATTTATCGACGAGAACTGCTAATGAGCTAAAAACAGAACAATTGAAGGACCTTGAGCTAAAAAAGATAATTGATTGTTTTGAAAATCCCAACAAGGGAGTTGACTTTGCCAATTGGACTGGGAGAGGGTACGTGATGAATCAGGGAGTACTGTACCGGTATTCACCTCATGCTGAAGTTGAAGAAGCTCAACTAGTTGTCCCTACTCATGAGAGAGAGAGAAGATATTAAAATTGCATCATGATGCTCTCACTTCTGCTCATTACGGTGCTGATGGTACCTTTTCCAGAATTTCCTCGAAATATTACTGGACTGGTATGAGGAAATTTATTACTGATTATGTGAAGAGCTGTTCAGAATGCATTAGATACAAAGCCACTAATCAGAAACCTGCAGTTCTTCTGCAGACCCCTGTTCCAGCACAACTATTTGAGAGCACAGCTATTGATCTTTTTGGTCCCTTACCAGAAACGACCGAAGGTATGAAGTGTATTTTCATAGTGGAGGATTACACAACAAAATGGGTAGAGTTATTCCCATTAAAGCAAGCTACTGCTAAAGAATGTGCCATGACATTTCTAAATGAAGTCTTCCTAAGATACGGAGTGCCCCTTAGACTAATAAGTGACAATGGGACTCATTCGTGAGTGCGGTGATGCAACAGTTATGTTTTGTATTGGATATCAATCAAAGTCTCATACCTGTATATCACCTACAGGCAAATCCAGTCAAAAGGAAAAATAGGGATTTGAAACCTCGTTTGGCAATGATGGTAGGTAACAACCATACATTATGGATTGAAAAGCTACCAGCTATTAGGTTTGCACTGAATACTTCAAAATGCGAGTCAACAGATCACACGGCAGCATATCTAACCTTCTCCAGAGAACTACGAACTTTGGACCAAGTAAATACTGATCTACGGTCTGTCATCCATAACGATAATTTTGTGCCTGAATTTACACCCTATTTAAAACGTTTTGAAGGATACATGTCACAAATTAAAGAAAACATTGAGATGAGTCAAGATCCTCAAAAAACATATGCAGATAAATCACGTAGACCAAGTCCTAACTATAAAGTTAATGATCTGGTATGGGTAAAACTTCACCCATTAAGTAAAGCGAGTCAGAACAGGAGTGTAAAATTCATGCCTAAGAGAGACGGGCCGTACATTGTGTTATCCCAGAGATCTCCCACTACCTTTGTAGTAGCCAGTTGTGACAAACCTGACGAACCTTTAGGTGTCAACCATACATCAGCTTTAACACCCTTTCTGAATGGCACAGAGACCCAGTCTCCTGTAGTACCTCTCAAGAAAAGAGGAAGGCCACGCAAATAGCCATTGATTCCTAGAGGGACTGCCGGAGAGAATGCCATAATGTTTGCTAGTACACCCCCTCGCCGAGACGGTCTTCGGCGGTGTAGGGGGAGAATGTAACAACTACATTTAAACCCTGTCTTCCCTTGATGATTAGTGGCAGTCAGGGGGCACCACCTGTTTTTTTGAGAAGTGGGAACTCGTTTCCCCGCTCTGGGGCCCTCGATCGCTACCGGGAAAAGATGTGTACACGTGGAGTCAGGGAAAGCCTGTTTCCCCCCTTTTAGTCCTTAAGCTATTTTCTGTAACTATAATGGATGTGTGTTGTTTTATTTAAGTGACCCCTTGTGTTGTGGAACGTAAGAACATTAAATAGTATTTGTTCCAGTAATGAAAAGGCTTCTTTATTTCAACACAATGAATACACGACATGGGGGATTGTCATAATTTTAAGTATTTGTTAGAGTTTATTTTAAAACAGTAATACAGTTGGAAGATGCATCACTCTTCAAGCTAAGCCTACTTTTTTATTTTTTCAATAACAATCAGATTAGTTTGATATACATTTTTGTTTCGCGTATTGATCTAATTTGTAATTTCTTTTTCAGCTAAAAATTTCTTACTTATTTTTTGTGTAGTCACAGTGGTATTCATATTGTAATTTCTATTTTGGTTTAAGGCAGTTTAACGTTTATTCTTTTTTCATGTTTACAGTTGATTTTTGTGTATTGTTTCTGGTTTTAGATTTAATTAGGTCATCATTTTTTTAAAATAAAGAATATGAAATTTTTGAAAGCAACCTTAAAGTTATCAGAAGTTCTTAACCTGGAAAAGAAATGAGACGACTTTAAATCTAAAACTCGAAATAGTACGGAAGTATCATATGTATACATATAAAGGTTTAAAATGAAAAAAAAAGAATAATAAATGTGACACACATGGCTTAAACCTAAATCAGATATTCATAAACTGAATAAGGAGCCACGGAATTGAATTTAAACCAAGAAATGGTTCGGAACAATCAAATAAAATATAAGCAAAACAGATATGCATATTAAACTAATTTAATTCAGTTATTGAAAAAATATAAAATACGCTTAGATGGAAGACCAATGCCTCTTCCTACCAGAAAAATACATAAATAAAAAACCTTATAACGAAAAGTGTTAAATCAGAATATTGCTGAAATAAAATTGCTTTGGAGATATGTCATCAGACGTGTCAAGTCAACTTTGCGAAAATTAATGTTAAGAGCAGTTTTTTGGGGTATTTTAGCACATTTTATTGTGGATATATTTATAGTTTTTTTAACTCTTTATGGTGGAATTACATTCGTTTTCCGAAAAAGTTGTCTTAAAAAATGTTCTTTCTAAATTTCATGTTTTGGATTTGCAACATAAATATGATAACATTAGATTTCCCATGTCTTAGGATATGAATTCTTTTGTATTAAGTTAATACAGTGGGTGATCGGTTAGCTAGCAGATTGGTTAACGAACACTTTCACGAAAGATTTTTGTGTACGGATAACGAAAACTTCCAAGAAAGATTTTTGTGTTAAGACACAACGAACACACATACTCGGAGGGGATCAGGGATACACCCCTGAAATTATGGATGAAATTTTGACAACTGCTGGAGATCTGGAATTGGAGGTGAACGAGGATGACATAGAAGAGCTCATAATGGGACATGAAGATGAACTGACGACAGAAGAGCTCCAAGAAATTTTGAATGAAGAACACCAAGAAACACATCAAAATGTGTCTCCTTCTGAACAAGAGGAGTGGCCGCGGTAGCCGAGTGGTATAGGTATCGGACTGTGGCTTGCTTTGTCACGGGTTCGATCCCAGTACCACTGAAGACCCGCCGTGTAGGGCAGCGATGGTAGTGGTAGTTAGAGAGGGGGTGCCAGCTCAGGTGTCGTCCACGTCACTTGACCATGGTTCAAAATTACGTGGTCCGTCGCCGAAAGCCCTCGTGTAGCTGAACAATGCGACGTTAATATTCAATCAATCAATCTGAACAAGAGGAAGACGAAAGAGGACCAATGCCGACATCTGCCATTAAATATCTTTTGAAAAAGTGGGCGGATGTCAGAGCAATGGTCTTAGAATGGCACCCAAACCAAGCTGATGTCAGTAGGGTTGGGGTTCTTTACAACGACAATGCTATTTACTTCTGGAAAATCCTGAAAAAGTGAGAATAGTAATCGATATTGGGCATGTTCTTCAACGCCCCATAAGCAAAAAATGAAAAGGACTGACTAATATGCAAGACTATATGTATGTATTCTCTTTTTAAAAAACTTACTAAGAAATTATACATTTTTTAAAATTTAGTTTTTAGGGTCTCCAGAACGAATTAATCCATTTCACATAGAAGTCTATGGTGAATCGATGATTGGTTAATGAACAATTCGGATAGCGAACATAGGCTCGGAAAGAATTATGTTCGTTAACCGATCAACCACTGTACTATAATTTCTATTTTGGTGTCACACAGTTTTATGTTTGTTTATGTTCGTTAACCGATCACCCACTGTACTATAATTTCTATTTTAGTGTCACACAGTCTTATGTTTGTTCATTTTCTAAACTGTAATTTTTCTTGCTTATTGTAGTTTAAATTATATGATATTGGGACTCAAGTTTTTAAGTCAAAAAATGATTTCTGAATCTTTTTGTAAACAGAAGCTTAGATAATATGGTACTTATATATTAGCGTCACCACTGGAAAATTGGTGTCATGCGAATCACATCTTGATACCATTTGGCAGCGGTGAATATTATGCGTAAGTACTGATAATAATTACTTATTTTTTATCACAAATATCAGTGTATTCTTTTAGACAATGAAATTCACTTCTTACCTACTTTTATTCTTATGTTAAAAAATAATAATCTGTTACAAAAAACTTTATTGCTTTTCTTTGTTCAACGACAAATTCTAAATCTTACTTATTGTAACAAAGTTAAAAATCCTTGCTAGCAGTATAACAAAAAGAGAATATAGTGATAAATCAAACTAATGGAAAAACAGATTATTGCAGAAATAAAACCCTTTTTTCAAGAATTCATTATTGCAGTACTTTATTTATTTTTTTTAAAAAAGAAGTTACCGATGAGAGAGAGTGAAATTTGGAAATTTTAACTTAAAAATTAATCCCTTAAAAAATTTAAACTTTAATAAAAACGTTTGCAAACACAAGTTTATTTTAAGCGAAGATCAAAGCTGCTAACTTGGAGAGTTATTTTGAATGTTCACATTGGTGCGATAAAACGCAAGTATCAACATTTCCTTCCGTACTTTTATCAGCGCAGCCAAAGTGGCACTTTTTTTCGCAAAAATTTGACTGATTTTTTTTTCTTTTACATATAAAACACGTAAGAGTCTATTGTTTTGATATCACGAATTTTGCTGAGGTGACGCCGATACGTAAGTACCCTTTTCCTCTATTGTCAAATTCCATTGTAACAAAAAAGTAGAAAAATATAACTGAAAGAAATGACAATTAAAACTAATTGGGATTAGGAGATTGCCAATATTGTGTGATTTAAGTTAAATTTTTTTTACATGTTTTTTTTGTATTATCAATCTAGGGTTGTGCTGGGCTACAATTTATCTGATTTTGATATCTAGGTAGTAAGCCCCAAAGTAAGTAAAGCTTGAAATTAAATCATTGCCTGAATATCGGTACACTTTAGCGTTACATCTTACCTACTTCCAACTTAATACCGTGGCAATTTGGTCTGGAAAAGCTTATTGATCTTCTTTTATTGGCTAATTCCATGTTTCAGCAGTTGCAAAATAGTACGAAATTATAGCTGACTAGCCATTATCCACCCGCTTTATTGTGTATTTCACGATGTTGTATAAATAAATACTGTTTACATACTCATAAATTTTTTATATCTAGCATTAAGAATTTGATTGTATTGAAAAATATATTTATAGCTGTAACTCTCGCCTCTTGATATAAAAAAGGTCAGAATTAAGAATTTCTAATAATATCTAAAGTAGAAGTAGAGAAAGATATTTTTGCGCTCGCTTAACATAATAATCAAGTGAATTTCCACAAAAGCAACTTTAAATGGATCTCTACTTCGTAAAATAAATATATATGTGCTAAATTTCAACTCTAAATCTAATAGAGCCCAAACTGAATTTTTAACATCAATTCCTCCGTAGCATTCTTTGCAGATTTCAATTCAACAAAAGAAACATGCAAACTAAATTTTATTATTATTGTTTAGTTTGCACCGATTCATTACACATTAATTAATAATCTCTAAAAGATTACACCACACACAAAATGGCGAGACTAAGATAAAAGGAATTTTATTCGAGCGTTCTCCATACGCTCTCTTCTTACTCTACACATACACTGTTTACACACTGTTTTTTCACACACTAGCGCCCTCTCGCGACAAATATGCACCTGTTGTTGTGGGCGTCACAAAAACCATTTGTTCAACACTGAACATCCACCCCCGGGTTGAATGACACATTCAACAACTTTCACATAACACAATAATGCACAAAACCAATGATACACATGATACAAAGACAATAATACTCAATACAGAAAACACTAATTCTCAATAAAAGTAATCGTTCAATACACAAAAGATAAAGTACTCAAACACACAAAATTGAATTGAAAAAATACACAAATTTGAAATTTTCACATACATTATTCACTTGAAAAAGGTAAAATACAAAGTTTAGTTATTGGACGTTTAAAAATTCCATTTTTAGTTTTCACTAACACTACTCGAATTTTATTATCTTTACCATGATACACTTCAAGAATTCTACCAAGAGGCCAATTACACACGGGTAAATTATCCTCTTTCAGAATTACCATATCATGTATTTTTACATTATTCTTTTTCAAAATACCATTTATTTCGATTCTGAAGTGTACTCAAATAATTATTTGACCAACCTTTCCAAAATATGTTGCACAATTTTTTTTTGTTTTGCCACATTTTTAACCTATTATCAGACACTTCAGTTAAACTTGGCTCCGCAATGGCTGTGATGGGACGACCAACTAGGAAATGACCAGGAGTCAAAGCGTCAAAATCGCCAGGGTCACACGACAAGGGGTAGAGGGGACGTGAATTGAGAACTCCCTCAATTTGGTTAAGAATGGTTAGAAATTCTTCGTATGTAAATCTTAAATTACCCATTACATGCCTGAGGTGATATTTGACGGCTTTCACTCCAGCCTCCCACAGGCCTCCGTGATTTGGAGCTCTTGGGGGAATAAAGCTCCACTCAACACGTTCTTCACACAAAAATTTACTCAAATTACTAACACAATTACTCATAATTTCTCTAAGTCTTTTTAACTCTAACTGTGTGCCAACAAAATTGGTAGCGTTGTCTGAAAATATACGCTCCGATTTTCCTCGTCTGCTAAAAAATCGCTTTAACGCTGCAATAAAAGCCTCACTAGATAAATCGGTAACTATTTCGAGGTGACACGCCTTTGTCACCATACACACAAAAATGCACACATAGACTTTATTTAAAACTCCCTTTCTTTGATTAGGATATTTAATCCAGAAATGTCCACAAAAATCTATTCCCACCTTGTTAAAGGGAAAACTCTGAGAAATTCTCTCGGCTGGTAATTGACCCATAATTTGTGAACAAGTAACGGGTTTTGCCTTAAAACAAATTATACAGTTATTCACAAGTTTTCTACACATATTACGACCATTTAATGGCCAGAACCTTTGTCTAACAATAGACAGTAAGGTTTGTGGACCAACATGCAAATGTCTCTTGTGAGTCATTTCAAGAATTAAATTTGTTAATCTGTGATTATTAGGAAGAATTATCTGGTGTTTTTATCAAAACACAATTTACTGTGGGCCAGTCTACCTCCTACTCGGAGCACATTTTCGGAATCTAAGAATGGTGAGAGAGATTTCTAATCTTACTTTGAGGGTTAACCATACCCTTACAGGACAAATCTTTTATTTCCGAGTTGAATTCCATTTGCTGGACCAGCTTCACAAGGGTAATTTCAGCTCGTTGAATTTCACACATCCTTAGTGGCCCAATTTGTTTGTTGGAGGGCCTTTTGCAATTATTGATGAACCTGTAAATATAACTGAAAATACACAAATTTTTTCTGAAAATTATTAGATACAGAGAGGATATGGTTCAAAAGGTTGTTGTCTAAAATCACAGTCAAAGTTTTTCTCTCAGTAGGTTTTAATTCCTCCAAATAGGCACTTTCATCACTAAGTAGCACATTGTTGCTCACAGGAACAGTATTTCCTTCTTGTAGGAAACTCGGTCCTTTCCACCACTTTTCACAGTTTATCAGTGAATCAGCACTGATGCCTCTCGTTAGAAGATCTGATGGATTGTCCTTTCCAGGACAATGACGCCATGAATCTTTGTCTGTTAAAGATCGTATCTCTTTCACTCGGTTGGCGACGAAAACCTTCCATCTGTTGCTGGGACCTTGAATCCAACTCAAGGCTATAGTCGAATCTGTCCAAAGTAGTTGGTTGTAGATATTTTCTCATTGAGAACACGTGAGACTTCTTTTCGCCAACCTCGCAGCAAGCAACGCTCCCATTAGCTCCAAACGTGGAAGGGTTAATACCTTTAGAGGAGCCACACGGCTTTGGAAGCTACAAGATGTACCGAGATTTTGTCAAAGGTTCTCAATCTAACATACGAAACAGCTCCATATGCCTTAATACTAGCATCTGAGAACGTATGTATTTCACACTCCGGACAGTTCACACTATCACATTGCAGGGCATATCGAGGAATCTGAAGTTCACATAAGAAAGACGCTTCCGAACACCATTGTTCAAACTTCTCTCTAATATCAGGCAGCAACTCTTCGTCCCAGTCCGTTTTCTCTGCCATATTTCTTGGAACAAAATTTTAAATCTTATGGTGAAGGGGGACGCAAATCCCAAGGGATCAAATATCCTGCCTGCAGCCATCAACAAAAATCGTTTAGTGTTCTTTCTTTTTTTTGAAGTCTAAGAGACTGGTCAGATGAAGAATGAGATAGTCCTTTTGAGGATGCCATAAAAGCCCCAAAACACGATGTGGATGGTTCACGAAATCGTTCATATTTAAATGATCAAAATGTTCCAACTGCCATTGCTTCATTAACTCACAGTCATTTGAAATCCACTTCCGCGCAGGTTCATTCCTGCTTCACTCATGATTTTTTTTTGCCGCCTTGCTCGACAAATCGAATGCTGATTTTGCATCATCTTCACCAGTGACGAGATCGTCCACATAAAAGCAATGATCAAGTGTCCGCACAGTATCAGGATACTTTTCCATGTGTACTTCCCTATATGCGTCTTAATCGTTGCAGCCAAAAAGAAACGGAGACGCGTTCACTCCAAAAAGAACTCGATTAAATCTGTACACCTGCACACCATTTCGCCGTCATCTATAAGGAACCGTACTACCTCTATCCTTTGGAGCCAAAGAAATTTGAAGAAACACTTTTTTCCACATCAGCTAAAACAGCTATTTTGTTCGAACGGAAGGAGATCAATAGGTCTAAAATATTAGGGTTCAAATTGACTCCATGGAAAAGGCAGTCATTTAATGAAAGTTGGTTTTCTTCATGAGCACTAGCGTCAAACACTAGTCGCAGTTTCGTTGTGAGAGATTCGTTTTTAATTATCACTTGGTGAGGAAGATAAAACACAGGGTTATTCGTTGGAATAAAGGGATTTGTTGTTACCTTCTCAATTATTCCACATCCAAATAATTCTTCAAGACCTTACAATACTCAGAATACAACACCTTATCCCTTTGCATTTTTCTCATAAGACTTCCAAGTCGTCTTTTCGCTAAACTAAAATTATCACTTAACTCATTACTATCTCTTTTCCACGGGAGTTCTACCTCATATCTACCATTTTTAAAATGTACTCTCTGCTTAAACATTTCAAAGCTAACGTCCTCCTCACTACTACAATTCTCGTTTTTGACACCAATCGATTCTAACTCCCAAAAAGACCTTAATGTTGTATTTAAATCACTATCTCTGATTAATCCACAATGAATATTGTTATCCCTCACCTCATCTCCTACACTTCCGCTAACTACATATCCAAAAACAGTATTTTGTAAAAAGTAGTCTTGAATCTCCACAATAAATTTGGCCTGGTCTCAGTAATTCGTAAAATATTTCCGCGCCTAACACATCAATTTTACCAGGAATATTAAATTTATAATCGGCTAGTTTAATTTCGTTGGGCATATCTAGCGACACATTTATTATTTGTGACGGAGTCAAATCGGTTATCCTTCTTACAACTAATAAATTTAGCTCCTTTTGAAACTTAAATCACCGTTAAATATGGAGGTCGTAACTCCTCCATTTATTGTCATTGTTGTTGCTCATTTAAACAAGATACTAGCAAATTAATTTTCTCATTTTTTAATTGTAATCTATCTGCACAGTCTTTCGTAATGAAGTGTGACTGACTCCCTACGTCCAAAAGCGCTCTTACCTCATGTAAAAGGCCATATTTGTCCCTTTAAGAAGCACTGGACGCTACTCAGTAAAACGGTTCGCGTTTTATTCTTTAAAAAGCTGGTTGCTACGAACGACTTGTTTTCTTCATTTTCACCTTGGGGTGGAACGACGCAATTCGATCCTCCCGGTCCCCCGAACACATCTGCGAGCGGGTTGAGAACTGACCTTGAACTGTTTGGTTGTCCCGCTTTAGAAAATGAATCAAGCGATTGTGCGGTTTCCCACAAAAACAATTTTTCGCGCAGCAGGTTTTCACACTACAGTTAGGGGAAAAAGCACTTGAAACACAAATGATTAGCCTTTACGAAATCCACTCTTTCACTGACGCTGAGAGATTTAAATTTTGAGCATGAATACAGTGGGTGGAATTCTCGTGATTTGCAACAAAAAACATTTAACATTTTTAACAGAAGACAGATTTACGCTTGAAATATTTTTTGCTCCACGATGATTATAGGTCTCATTACGTTTAAACTTAGGAAATAAATTCTGTTCTCTAATTTTTCTCTTGATGATATAAAAATATCACACTCGCGAGCTAGATCTTGTGGCTTAAACCACCATTTCGCCCTGCTTAATGCTAATATGCGTATTTAAATCTCGGTCTAATGTCTCTATTATCTTATCTGAGATTACTAACTCACAAACTGACTTGAAATCATTGACCTCCCGTAATTGGCAATAGTAATTAAAATTCGCACTTAATCTAGACGCGAATTGAACATAACTCTCGCTAGGTAATTTTTGGGCCTTTTAAATTGATTTAAAACATTCATAGGGGGTCGGTTGAAATTCTTTTAACACAATTGCCTTCAACTTATTATAGTCACTTAAATCTTCATCTCGAAGATAAATCATTAAGTTATTTGCCTTTTCTCCTAAAAATATTCAAAAGAATTTCGGGTTTTAATTTTCAGGAACATTTTTAGTTTTAAATGCCTTTTCTATAGATTGAAAAAATAAATTAAATGACTCTGCTCTTAATGGTACCGGGATTGTTGGGTTTTGATACTTTTAATCAAACTTTCAATATTACACTCGGTTGTAATTAATTGATTTTCATTTTGTAAAGGTAAACTTTTGCCCGATTGATTATGTAATTTCGCTATTTCTAACTCCTTCTCTAACTGTGACAGTTTAATTTTTTTCAATTTCTAGTCTATTTTCGTTTTCATTTCTTTTATCATTTATCTCCTCCAATACAGAATCAACAATAGCCTGATACGTTTCCTTATCATTTTTATAAATCTCACTCTCCTGTATTAATTCTTTCTTAAATCTAGAACTTTAGCATTGTCTGGAACAACTAATTTTAATTCATCCGCAATACTCCTAAGTTCATCCTTTTTAAATTTACCTATACTCATTTTCACAAAGTAAAGTTATCTCAATCACCAATGAAACAAATAAACCACAATTTAATTATCTAAGCCACAAATCAAAGTTAACTCAACCTCAAATTAAAGTTATCTTAACCACACATGAGACACATATAAATCACAATAATTATCTCAAAACACAATTAAAGTTAACTCAACCTCAATTTAACACTTATAAATCACAATAATTATCTCAAACACAAATTAGACACCTATAAATCACAAAATAACTATCTCAATCACAAATTAAAGTTATTTTAACCACTTATGAAACACATATATTTTTCTCAAAACACAAAATATAGTTAACTCAACCACAAATGAAACACTTATAAATCACAAAAAAACTATCTCAAACACAAATTAGACACCTATAAATCACAAAATAACTATCTCAATCACAAATTAGACACCTATAAATCACAAATAACTATCTCAATCACAATTTATAGACCTCTATAAATCACAAAATAACTATCTCAATCACAAATTAAAGTTATTTTAACCACTTATGAAACACATATTTTTCTCAAAACACAAAATATAGGAAAATTGAAGACTGACCTCTCACCAAGTGACAACTTTCTCTCCACACTAAAAGGACGGACGCTTCCTTTCTTTTCATTCGTGATCGTTGAGTATGCTACAATTCCTTATTTTCAGTCCCGGCCATTTCGGGCTCTGACGGACCAATGTTTAGTTTGCACCGATTCATTACACATTAATTAATAATCTCTAAAAGATTACACCACACACAAAATGGCGAGACTAAGATAAAAGGAATTTTATTCGAGCGTTCTCCATACGCTCTCTTCTTACTCTACACATACACTGTTTACACACTGTTTTTTCACACACTAGCGCCCTCTCGCGACAAATATGCACCTGTTGTTGTGGGCGTCACAAAAACCATTTGTTCAACACTGAACAATTATAGTCCAGAAGTGATAAAAGTATTTATTTTGATATAAGGATCAATTTGTTACTACCAGACGTACAAAATAAAATCATTAAAAAAATGTGCGTAGAAAAATTTATTTATTACTATATTCTCTTTTTGTTATATTGCTAGCTAGGATTTTCAACTTTATTATTACACTAAGCAAGGTTTAGAATTTCTTGTTGAACAAAGAAAACAATAAAGTTTTTAGTAACAGATTATTATTGTTTTTTAACATAAGAATAAAAGCAGGTAAGAAGTGAATTTCATTGTCTACAATAATCCACTGATATTTGTGTTAAAGAATAAGTAATTATTATCAATATTTACATATAATCGTAACCACAGCCAAATTGACGCCTCATGCATAAAATCTGACTGATTTTATATAAAATATGTTAGAATCATTCTTGCTTTGGTATCAAGGTGTGATTCGCATATCACCAATTTTGCTGTGGTGATGCTAATACATAAGTACCACATTATCTAAGCTTCTGTTTACATAAAGCTTCACAAATCCTTTTTTGACTTAAAAACTTGAGTCACGGTAACATATAATTAAAGCTACAATAAGCAATAAAAAATTATATTATTGTATAAGCTATATTATTGTAAAGCTTTATTAAAATCCGTTCAGCTGTTTTTGCATGAAAGAGTAACAAACAGCCATACATACAAACTTTTGCAATTATAATATTAGGATAACAAAAAGAAAATGGAACTCAAAGCAAAACTTATTGGGATTATAAGATAGTAGATTTTGTGATTTAAGTTAGATTTTTTAGGTATTAACCCATTTGTGTCACCACAACCAAATTGGCTCCACACGAATCATTCCTATATATCAAAACAACAAAGATTTTTATATGAAACAAAAAGATTTGTAAGATTTTGGTGTGAAATATAGCACAGTTCGCCTGGTGCCAATTTAAATGCAATGATACTAATAGGTAAGAATACAAATGCTAATGCGAATTTTTATTTACGTCTAAGATTTTCTGAGCTGTTTATGGTAATTTCATCAAAATCAGACTGTGGATGGGATTGAATGCTCAAAAAAGTAATTTTTTTTGCAATTTAAAATTCAGAGTTAATGCAATTTTTGTCATGTTGCATTCTGATTTAACTTTCTTCCACAATCTGTTCTTCATATATATTTTTAAAGATTTTATGAATGTACATTTCTATGACATTTTCTACGGTTGAAAAAATAAGATTATTGCTTTTCTTTCTTCATCAGCAGATGCTGATAAATGTTGAATATCATGAAAGATATGCATAGTTATTTAGACTCGCACTCAATGGTGCAATGAATAAAAAAAGGGACAATATCGAACAATTTGGGAATAAAAAAACAATGCAAAGGAAAATATCTGATTATGATAAAATCGGGCATATAATGCTCACCTATACACTTGAGCTGCATTTTTTAATGTTTGTTATGCTCCCCATATAATGCACACTCTCTTTTGTACGAAGAGACCTGAAATGTACATGTGCAATGCTCTCATGTTTTGAAGTAATTTATTTGAGGTATTATTTCAAGGTATAGAAAAAAAATAGTATACATCTGTATAGAATTACAATTCTTTAAGTTCATAAGAAGTGTCATTTCTTTTAAATAAACAGTATTTCGATATTTCTAGAAGTCAAATTTTTTCTCTATATTCATCTTTTTCTGTTTTTATAGCTCTTGAACCCCTAAATTTCAATTTAATTTTTATGCTGAAAGTGGGCGTTATACCCCGGTTTTACGGTATGTAAGATTTTCTGTTATTTTGTTGTTCAAAACTGTTTCTGGCATCATTGCTTAATGTTCCTTCAGACAATTTGTTCTTCATGTAGTTTTTAGCTAATTGTACATATGCATTGCATACCTTTTTTACATATGAATACATTGCTATAATAATTTCTGACGTTGAAAATAAAGATTGTTGCTATTATTCCTTCATCAGCTAATTCAATGTTTTCATCTTTGTAGAAAAATATTGCTTGAAGTATAACAAAAAGAAAATGACACTTAACTCAAACTAATTGCTATCAACAAATTGATAATATTGTGAACGATCTTTTTCTTATGTCCCTGTTAATGGCCTTATGATCTCTATGACCGATAAGATCTAAACTTTGTTTTAAATGAAAAAAAATCGGAAATTTTTTTTTAAAAAGGGCTATTTGCTGATCTAGGATACAACTATGATACTTTTGCTGACCTTAAAACAATATTTCTCATATTTTCTTCTGGATTTCTATAACCCTCTGAGTGGTTAGCTTCCTCCTAAAAAGTTATTCCGAAAGCGTTTACTCTTATTTTGCCATTCGCTTTAAAAATGCAACAGACCTCTTTCCTTTCACCCTTTTAAAACTTGGGAGGTTGAACGGGGACAATTTTATGACTCCGTTCAGTTCCTTTGTAAAGTAAGAACCAAGAGATCAATCGTTTACAGCTAGTTGTCAAGTTGCCTTGTGCAATCTTGTTTGAAAGTTGTAGTGCAACTGTTTCGTTTCCCCTATATGTTTAGTCACAGTAAAATTAAAACAAAATGAAGGGTGGAAAAATGAAATAAATAGTGTGTTAGAAGTTGAAAATAATTATATTTCCTTCAAACAAAATTTATTTTTCTGTCATTTTTTAAAAATTAAATATATATATATATATATATATATATATATTGGCATTGCGATTTGAACCAGAAAAAAAGCATCATGTATTCATTTTTGAATATAAGAGTAAGAAAACGCGCTCCCTTTCCTGTTTTTTAAAAAAGTAATGAGGTAAAAAGAGCGAAGGCCCTATCTCTTTTTTTAAACAATAAGACAATAAATGGTGCATACGGTGATATACATACGATGATTATATTTATGAAAAAAAAACGATCTTTCTCTATTCAATTATATTTTTAATATAAAATAACATAAAAAAGATTTCAATACTTTTAATTTATTTTAATTAACCCTCTAAGCGGATAGCACGGAAAATTCCGTCAGTGTAAAGATGCTTCGAAAATGCACTGCACGGATTTTTCTACCTTCAAGTAACGTTTTCAAAAGCGGATTAGCCGTTCTTTACTGAAATCCTTTCCCCCTTTTAAAGGTTTAACATCTTGAAAGATAATTGGGGACGGTGGAAGCAACACAGCAGGACACTGATAGGAAGTTTTATGGCTCACAGGAAACCCCGTGCTTTGAACCTGGGGCAATCGTAAAAAATCGGGGGGAAATTTCTTTAGACCTCAGGAAGTGTTTACTTGTTACCTCGTATTTTAAAAGTTTTGAAAAGTCCCAAAGCATAAGTAAAATATGTTACAATTCCCTTTTGGTTTCATATTAATTTGAAACTGTAACAAGTTGGGGCGTGTCAGGGCAATCTGCTATTTTATATAGTTAGACAAATTATATTTTTTAAGTATATCCTTTCGCTTCATTTTTCTTATTTTAATCAAAGCTTTCAGTTTTTGAAACATGATTATTTTATTATAAGATACCGATAAAATTAATAAAACACCAAACTCTTTAAAATTTGAAACCTTTTCAATTTTCCAACCACTAAAAATGAATAAATTTAAACTTCATCAAATCATTTGAAACATTTTCTTTCACTTTGATAAAAATAATAACGAAAAAAAAACTAATTAAGATCTATTAGTGTTTTTTTTTAGATTTCAAAGCCCAAGTGTTCAGGGAAGTTTAAGTACAGTGCCTAGTTACATATTGTTAAAATACACCGAATTATATTTGAATTTTAAGTGCTTGAACTTGAGTTTACATCAAAGACAACATGAATGAAGATTTTCACACTTTTTTTTTATAACTTGAATGTTTGATTAAATGGTAATCAAAAATATACGGAAACATTTACAGTAGACATTTATGCATAAAAAAAACATAAAAATCAATTTTAAATTCGAGCTATTCAAAAACATTCGAATTATTGTTCAAAAATATTTATTTATACAAAATACCTCAACATTTATCTTTTTTAAAGGCTAACTGAATAAGTAATTAAAATCTGGATATTTTTTGAAATCTCGACCGTATAAAGCTAGAAATTTTATGTTAGAAATTCCATTTGAAATTTCGAAAAAAAATGCATCGCGCAGTTAAAAATTATTTACCATATGTTTTAGCAATTGTTTGAGTATAATAAAAATTTCAAACTTTATTATATAGCTTCTTTGGTATCTTTTAATATATTTCGAAGATTTTATACAATTCAGTTGAAAACTGCATGCTAAGAGCAAAAAATATACTAAAAAAATCGATGAATATGCAATAAAGTTTTACATAGAAGCAAAACTGAGAAGCTAAAGCGTAGGAATGAAAAATTTTGAGTAAATCTGAAGTAGTTTTCGAAATATTTATTTTAAAGTTCAGAAAATTTCTGCGCGTTATGTTATACTTAATATTAATTAAATGGTTAAAATAATATGTTAATATTAGTCATGCAATCATTTGATGACACATCCATATACTAATAAAAATTATCATGGTCATTGATGCGAATGTCAAGAATTTTATGTAATTTTAAATTCAGACATTAAGATATTGATGTAGAAAATATAAAACGACTATCTAAAATACATGAAAAATGCAGTCTGCTATAAAATTATCTTGATGAACAAAATCCGGCATTTTCACTTACTATGGCAGAGCCGGCTTAGTCAGGGGTGATTTGGAAAAACAGAGAGAGAACCGCGGTTTTGATGGATGCCGCTCTAGCTTTTAAAGTTCTCAGGAAAAATTATATATATATATATATAACTTACAAATACAAAAATAAATCTTGTACTTTTCCATACATTTTTATAACAACGAATTGTGGAATTGGCTTCCAATATATTGTTGTGTTTGAGAATATGTAAGATAACCAACCCTAATTTAAATAGATTTGTACTACTTTTTCATAACCGTATTCTTTTAAAATTAATTCATGCGGCCGAAATACACCATTTGCACCCTTAAAAATTTATGTAAACTATAACGGTTAATTTTAATTTATGCAACTTGTGAAATGTTCATAATTAACCATTTCTGTCTAAACAGTTTACATGAAAAAAAGTTTGGACTCCCTCATTCATTAGGGATTTATATAAGATTCTAACATTAAATTTTTTTTTTCATCGAATAGGATCGAGTGGTAGTGTCTAGTGCTTCCACACCACAGGTCTGGGGTTCTTTTAAAGGGCTGCGCAAGGTCGACTCTGCCTTTCATCCACGCTACATTGGGTCGATAAATGAGTACCAAGCTTGCTTGGGGTCTTAAACACTGAAGGTCTCTTTTCAGACAGACCGCCAAATCGGGACATCTGTTAATGCACCTCAGCGTCCAATGGTCACGTGTATTATGATGGTCACAGTAGTTCCTGGCCGTCATGGATTGTTGTGCCACTGAGTTTTAGTCTTAAGTTTGAGGATTACCTTACTTTGGGGATACCCCTTAGATAAACATGTACTTCCACTCATTTGCAATTAAACATTTTTCTTTCAATTACGTTTATTTCAGAAGGAAGTTTGATTTTTCAAATTTATTTGCTTAATAACATGTATATTTGTGTATTATATTAAGAATTTGATCAATCCAAAATTACATGTTTTTAGCTCCTCTAAAAGCTTTTAGGATTTTACAACTGATCTTACAATCCATATACGTTTTATAGTAGTATATTTAAAAATGATAAAGACATTTTTACGACTGTGTGAGCTGTTATGCCTCGTTTATAAATATAAAAAATTGCATTCAGCTACAGTTTTTAAAATGTACAGAAATAAGTGGGGAAATAGGATACTTACATATTATGAATATTTTTGACTGCAGTAAGATATATTTATATTTCAGTTTCTTTACAATTTGAATAGAAGTTGTAAGCCATTTTGCGAATAGTTTGATATTGAGTATAAACCCATAGGCTGTTTAATATTGTAAAGTGTTTTACTTTGATACCAGCACACATTAAAATAAGGCTCATTTGCAGTTATATGATCAGCTTCAGTGATATTTAAATTTTCAAAAATAGTCTACACGTACGAAAACATTGTTTCACAACCGCACACCACTTCTCTCTCATACTATGCCTTCCCTACAGCAGGAAATATTCGTATATACTGAAAAATGTAATACAGGATACCTTTCAAAATGTTAAAATTGTTTTTAAAATTTGGTATGAATACATTGTGGAACTGTCGGTTAACTTCACTGAACAAAATAGTTTTAAGTGTACTGTTTTGAAAGACAAAATTAATTAGGGAGAACTTTTCTCACAATAGAATTTGTAATGACTGAATTGTGTGAAAATGTAGTTATCGATGTGTGACATTTTTCATTGTGATGAAAGAAACAGAAAGATAAGAAATTGAACTTGAGTAGAAAATGGTTAGAAGTACTGACATGCGCTTTTGAAGAATTATATCCCGCATTAAAATTAAAAATTGACTGAATGTGTGTTATTTCCATCACAAATGCCGATGTAGAAAAGGAATTTTTATTTAATATAAGAAGTTCGAAAAGGAGAACACTAGGAAGGAAAATTTAAATTTTTTCCGAAAAATATTCAGTTAACATAAAAGTATCTTTTATATGATTTTAATTAAAATAAATTAAACGTATTGAAATCCTTTTTTATGCTATATTTTAAATTAAAAATATAACTGAATAGAGAAAGATCGGTTTTATTTCATAAATATAATCATCGTATGTATATCACCGTATGCACCACTTATTGTGTTTTTGTTTAAAAAATGAGATAGGGCCTTTGCTCTTTTTACCTCATTACTTTTTTAAAAAAAGAGGAAAATTACCGCGTTTTCTTACTCTGATATTCGAAACTGAATACAGGATGCTTTTTTCTGGTTCAAATCGCAATACCAATATATATATATATATATATATATATATATATATATAAAAAATAAAATAGTATGTTAGAAAATAGTAAAATTAAAATATGAAGGGGGTAAAAATAGGGAAAAATATATAAATATATGTTAGAAGTTGAAAAATATATATATATATATATATATATATATATACATATATATATATATATATATATATATATATATATATATATATATATATATATATATATATATATATATATATATATATATATATATATATATTTAATTTTTAAAAAATGACAGAAAAAAATTTTGTTTGGAAAAATATAATTATTTTTCAACTTCTAACATACTATTTATTTCATTTTTTCCTTTTTTTACCCTTCATTTTATTTTAATTTTACTGTGACTGAACATATAGGAGAAAGAAACATGGTCTTCCACTACAGCTTTCATACAAGATTGCCCAAGGCAACTTAACAGCTAGCTGTAAACGATTGATCTCTTGGTTCTTACTTGACAAAGGAACCGAACTAGGTCATACATTTGTCCCCGTTCGACCTCCCAAGTTCTAAAAGGAGGAAAGGAAAGAAGACTGTTGTATTTTTAAAGGAAACTTTAAAATAAGAGTTAACGCTTTCGGAATAACTTTTCAGGGGAGGAAGGTATCCACTTAGAGGGTTAAAATCATATAAAGGATATTTTTATGTTAACTGAAAATTTTTCGGAAAAAATCTAAGTTTTTATTCCTAGTGTTCTCCTTTTAGAACTTCTTGTATTAAATAAAAATTTCTTTTTTACATCGGCATTTGTGATGGACATAACACACATCCAGTCAATAATTTTTAAGTTAAATGGGGGATATATTTCTTCAAATGCGCATGACAGTACTTCTAACCATATTCTACTCAAGTTTAATTTCTTATCTTTCTGTTTCTACTATAACAAGAAAAAATATCACACATCGATAACTACATTTTCACACAATTCAGTCATTACAAATTCTATTGTGAGAAAAGTTCTCCGTAATTATAATTTTGTCTTTCAAAACAGTACACTTAAAACTATTTTGTTCAGTGAAGTTAACCGACAGTTCCACAATGTATTCATACCAAATTTTAAAAACAATTTTAACATTTTGAAAGGTATCCTGTATTACATTTTTCAGTATATACGAATATTTCCTGCTGTAGGGAAGGCATAGTATGAGAGAGATGTGGTGTGCGGTTGTGAAACAATGTTTTCGTACGTGTAGACTATTTTTGAAAATTTAAATATCACTGAAGCTGATCATATAACTGCAAATGAGCCTTATTTTAATGTGTGCTGGTATCAAAGTAAAACACTTTACAATATTAAACAGCCTATGGGTTTATACTCAATATCAAACTATTCGCAAAATGGCTTACAACTTCTATTCAAATTGTAAAAGAAACTGAAATATAAATATATCTTACTGCAGTCAAAAATATTCATAATATGTAAGTATCCTATTTCCCCACTTATTTCTGTACATTTTAAAAACTGTAGCTGAATGCAATTTTTATATTTATAAACGAGGCATAAAAGCTCACACAGTCGTAAAAATGTCTTTATCATTTTTAAATATACTACAATAAAAAGGAAAAGGATTGTGTAAGATCAGTTCTAAACTCCTAAATGCTTTTAGAGGAACAAAAACATGTAATTTGGGATTGATCAAAATTTTACTATAATACACAAATATACATGTTATTAAGCAAATACATTTGAAAAATCGAAATTCCTTCTGAAATAAACGTAATAGAAAGAAAAATGTTTAATTGCAAATGAGTGGAAATACATGTTTATCTAAGGGGTATCCCCAAATTGAGGCAATCCTCAAACTTAAAACCCAAACTCAGTGGCAAAACAATCCATGAGGCCCAGGAACTACTATGCCCATCCCAATATACGTGACCATTGGGCGCTGAGGTGCATGAACAGATGTCCCGATTTGGTGGTCTGTCTGAAGAGAGATCTTCAGTGTTTAAGACCCCAAGCAAGCTTGGTACTCATTAATCAACCCAATGTAGCGGGGATGAAAGGCAGAGTCGACCTTGCGCAGCCCGTTAATAGAACCCCAGACCTGTGGTGTGGAAGTACTAGGCACTACCATTTGACCCTTTTCGGTGAAAAATAAAACTTAATGTTAGAATCTTATATAATTCCCTAATGAATGAGTTAGTCCAAACTTTTTTTTTCATGTAAACTGTTTAGACGGAAATGGTTTATTATGACCATTTCACAAGTTGCATAAATTAAAATTAACATTTATAGTTTACATAAATTTTTAAGAGTGCAAAAGGTGTATTTTGGCTGCTCGAATTAATTCTAAAAGGAATACGGTTACGAAAAAATAGTGCAAATCTATCAAAAGTATGGTTGGTTACCTTAGATATTGTCAAACACAACAAAGTATTGGGAGCTAATTCCACAATTCGTTGTTATAAAAATGTATGGAAAATTACAAGACTTAGTTTTTTATTTGTAATTTGTATATTTTTTTCCCTGAGAGATTTAAAAGCTAGAGCGGCATCCATCAAAACCGCGGTTTCCTCTCTTTTTTTCCAGATCGCCCCTGACTAAGCCGGCTCTGCCATAGTAAGTGAAAATGCCGGATTTTGTTTGTCAAGATCATTTTATAGCAGACTGCATTTTTCATGTATTTTAGATGGTGGTTTTATATTTTCTACATCAATATCTTAATGTCTGAATTTAAAATTACATAACATTCTTGACATTCGCATTAATGACCATTATAATTTTTATTAGTGTATGAATGTGTCATCAAATGATTACATGACTATTATTAACATATTATTTTAACCATTTAATTAATATTAATATAACATTACGAACAAAAATTTTCTGAACTTTAAAATAAATATTTCAAAAACTACTTCAGATATACTCAAAATTTTTAATTCCTACGCTTTAGCTTCTCAGTTTTGCTTCTATGTAAAACTTTATTGTATATTCATCGATTGTTTTAGTATATTATTTGCTCTTATCATGCAGTTTTCAAATGAATTGTATGAAATCTTCGAAATATATTAAAAAATACCAAAGAAGCTATATAATAAAATTTGAAATTTATATTATACTCAAAGAGTTGCTAGAACTTATGGAAAATAATTTTTAACTGAGTGATACATTTTTTTTTCGAAATTTCAAATGGAATTTCTAACATAAAATTTCTAGCTTTATGCGGTCGAGATTTCAAAAAATATCCAGATTTTAATTACTTATTCAGTTAGCCTTTAAAAAAAGATAAATGTTGAGGTATTTTGCATAAATAGATATTTTTGAACAAAAATTCGAATGTTTTTGAATAGGTCGAATTTAAAATTGATTTTTATGTTTATTTATATGCATAAATGTCTACTGTAAATGTTTCCGTATATTTTTGATTACCATTTATTCAAACATTCAAGTTATGAAAAAATGTGGGAAAATCTTCATTCATGTTGTCTTTGATGTAAACTGAAATTCAAGCAATTAAATATCAAATATAATTCGGTGTATTTTAACAATATATAACTAGGCACTGTACGTAAACTTTCCTGAACACTTGTTCTTTGAAATCTAAAAAAAAACACTAATAGATCTTAATTAGTTTTTTTTCGTTATTATTTTTTATCAAAGTGTAAGAAAATGTTTCAAATTATTTGATGAAGTTTAAATTTATTCATTTTTAGTGGTTGGAAAGTTGAAAAAATTTCAAATTTTAAAGTGTTTGGTGTTTTATTATTTTTTTTGGGCATCTTATAATGAAATAATCATGTTTCAAAAACTGAAAGCTTTGATTAAGATAAGAAAAATGAAGCGAAAGAAAATACTTTAAAAAAGATAATTTGTCTAACTATATAAAATAGCAGATTGCCCTGACACGCCCCAACTTGTTACAGTTTCAAATTAATATGAAACCAAAAGGGAATTGTAACATATTTTACTTATGCGTTGGGACTTTTCAAAACTTTTAAAATAGGAGGTAACAAACAAATACTTCCTGGGATGTAAAAAATTTCCCCCCAATTTTTTACGATTGCTCCAGGGTCAAAACACGGGTTTCCTGCGAGCCGTAAAACTTCCTATCAGGGACCTGATGTGTTGCTTCCACCGTCCCTAATTATCTTTCAAGATGTTAAACCTTTAAAAGGGGGAAAGGATTTCAGAAAAGTACGGCTAATCCGCCTTTGAAAATGTTACTTGAAGGTAAAAAAAACCCCGTGCAGTGCATTTTTTAAGTATCTTTACAATGACGGAATTTTCCGTGCTAACCGCTTGGAGGGTTAATTTTATGTGAGTTTCATAAAACTTACAAAGAATTTGATTTTATATAATTATTCCACTAAACAAATGGTTAGAAATTTGCGTTGTTTTTAATTTAGTAATTTTCAGTATAAGAAATTTACTAAATTAAACCAACACTTAAATTAATCCTGGATAAATTTATTAGTATTAAATGCTTCAGAAAATGATGTAAGCATTATACAGAATTTGGCTCCAAGATTTAAACACAATATATGTAGAGAGGGACCTTATTTCTTAAATGTCTTTATTAAATTAGTATTAATGGTACATAATTCAATCTTGCATTTCATGGTATAAATACTGTAGTAGAAAGAAAATTTCAGATAGACGAATTTTTTTTAAAAATTTTATATAAAAGTGACACCTTCTAATTCAATGAATATAATTGAGAAATCTTAACAAGTTCACCAGATCAAATAGCAATATAAAACGTTAGAATAAACTATGTTTTTCAATAAATAAAAAATAATTGTTAAAAATAATTAACTAAATCTAGTTTTTTAAAATAAATATGTTATAATATATGTATATTTATATAAATATATCAAATAATATATATATTATTTATTATGTTATAGAAAATAAATATTGTAGAGGTAAATAGGTAAGGAGGTGGAAGGGGGTCATTTTGAAAAAGAGTATTAGAAGTACAGATTTTGTGAAGGAAAGGGAAAATTAATAAAAGTAGAGCAAGCCCATTCACCGCTAGGACATGCAGCTAGTATATACTTATGCATGTATAGGTATATATACACATATCAAATAGCTGTTTATATCACGGCTTCGAAGATTGGCATGCTTCAATTAGTATTTTTTAGTGGACTTGATTGTTTATTTTTAATAATATGTAGGAAGAGAAGCTTGAAACATCAAACTACTAGACCTACTAGTTTGATATGCATGTTTCTTTTGTTGAATTGAATTCCGCTTTGAACTTGGCTTACGGAAATTGACTCAATGGCTTATAGATAAAAAAAATTCTACTTTTGAACTTTTAGATTTAGACTTCAAATTTGGCAAGCATGTTTATTTTGTCTGTAAAGATCTACTAAAAATAGATTTTACGGAAATCCACTTTGGAGGACGGAGTTACAGGAGCATAAAGAATAATTCTGATTCAATTTTAGATATTCAAGTCCTATCGTTTTTAAATCAAGAAGTGAAAGTTATAAGAATGTTTTTGAACGCATTCGAACGCTTAATGTTAGGGCTTAGATACAATAATTTACATAAATGTAAGCAGTACATATGTACACAACGTCATTAAATACCAATCGAAGCGGGCGCGAGTAACAACTAGTTAATTTATAAGACAAAAGCTATTATGCCATTTTGAATTATTTTGCTTAATAAACTATTTTCATTCTTTACGTTAAATTTTATTAAATTAAAAAGAAATGTACACTAATTTTTCGTGTTTCATAGAATTAAGATAGGTACCAGTGTCGATTCAAGTTCATTTCGGGCACTGGGCGCAAAAGATCTAGAGGCCCCCTTGGCACTGCAGGATCAAAATTTATACCGAAATAACCTGGTGAAGTATAGCTTATCCGGGCCCTCTTGGACCCTTCCGGGCACCCGCACCAAGCGCTCAGTGGATAAACTGGCACTAAGAGGGACGGTATTAATATAATTAATTTTATTTTAACAAATTAATTTATTTTGGCATTTTTTAACATCAGAGCACTTTTAAACATAAAAATTATGCAAACGTTTCATACTTCCAATTTTCTAACATTTTGATTGATATCACACAGTATCAAATTTCTAAAGGACATGTAGGTCATCACAAAAATAGTTTTTTTGTGCTTATTTACTGGTAAATTCTGCAAAGTAAATTTGAATAGTTATGTTGGTCATTATTCAAGTTTTATTTCAAATTAGTGTTTTCAGGATTTGACTTTTTTAAGTCTTAAAAATGATTATATTTTTTATGAGGATAGAAATATTAAGAATTTTTGAATAAGTGTATCGGATTTTTTTTCGATTGTAAAATTCAGAATATTGTAACTATTTCTGACTTAAGTAATAATAATAAGGAATTTAAACTTCAGAAACTTTTTTTGGCTATGTGGAAAACTTTACTATTTACTATAACTGCAATAAATATAGATATACATACACAATTTTAAAATGACCAAAAAATCAGCTGATGTTTTTTTTACGAATTTAAGACAAATATACAATTGTTTCACACACACAGTTAAGTTTTCAAACTTTTACCAGTTTCTCATTTTTGCACCCTATCCACATAACTCAACGCTACTTCAGTTTCTTGATATTGTATATAGCAGAATCTAATGTGATATGTCATCCGATATTATGTTATTGCTTATTCTTGTTTTACGACCTAAAATTAATCAAATGCTATTAATCAAATTTTTATTGTCTATGATCCACAGACAAATCTATTTCTTTCCAAGAGGAAATTTTACCTCCTGTCAATATGGTTTTGAATTAACTTGTGTGGTTTAAGCTTTCACTTAACCCAGTACTGCATTCAGAGGTAATTAACTATAAAAAAATGTTGACTTAAGTGAAAAAAATTTAATAAATTTATCATAGAAAAAGGAAAATACTTTGTTAAGAAAAAACATTAAACTAATTTAAATACATAAAGGTATGAAATAATTTTTAATTCAAGTACATTAAAACCATTTGTATACTATGTAGTTATGAGTTGGGTGTCAGTCACGGTTGAGCCCGACGAGTCACAAAGAGAGGACAGAACATCCCTTTTAGAAGTTACCCCTTATAGCGGTAGTAATAAAAGATAGGAGTTGTTGGAAGAAAATTCCAATCACATGGGAAAGTTGTAAAATAGACTGGAACCAGTTACTATGAATGGATCGCTTCCTCCCCCCAGTACGAACACATGGTTGCTGTAAAAATAAGGGGAAATGATTTGAATGGGGAGACAAACAAAACATTTCCCTTTTCTTGCATAGAGAGGCCATCTAATTACTAAGGAATTTCTTTCCTTCTTTAAAATAATTACCCGAAAAGAAAGTACCAGAATATTGAACAAATTTGAAGCCTGATAGTAAGAATTACTTTGGAATCAAGAAAATAATAAACGTTAAGAAAAAGCGCTGGTGATTTAATTTTTCTTTCGTGTGAAAACTGATGGCTTCCTTTTAACCTTTTATCTACCGCATTATTATTTACTGCAGTTTTTTTTCATGTAATATTTTTTTGAATCACTGCATTGAAAATTAAGGGATATACATAAACAAAAAAATCAACTTTGGGAAATTTAATCCGTTAGAGCTAATTGATTAATTAAAGGTATTCAACAGTAAAATTAATTATATACACTGTTCATTTAAAATAAATAGTCAAATCGTTTTCTAAGGTCTTCATTAACACACACAAAAAATAAGACATCTTTTGACATTAACTATTTTTTGGAACAAAAATGACAACCTTCGCAATCAGCTGAAAGCGCAATTTCTGCTATAAAACTATTCGCATTCCACGCTAAAATACTCATCATAGAATCCGTACTGCCATATATCTTGGCAGAGTAGATTTCAAAGAATATTCCTGCTAAGTATCGTCTGAATGTTCGTAAATTGGTTTTATTCTATATAATTTTAAAGTAAGTGGTACTTATAAATAGCTTCGGTAGATAAAAGGTTATCCCCATTTAGATGACTCAAAAATTACTATACATATACTATAAATCCATTTTAGAAAAATACTTCATTTTTGTGTGTTTGATGTCTTTAAAAAATAACTATTGAATGGATTTTAGAGCAATTTAAAATTTTAATTACTATCTGGATTGAAATAAAAAAATTTTGTCCGAAAAAATTTCCTGCTTTCTTATAGCATGCTGATTTCTGATAGCGATTTTTCCTCATTGTGAAGCACAACTATTTCTGCATAAAAAAATTCAATAATAAAGTAAATTTGACAGTATTAGTTAATATGACAATTGCCTGTAATTTTTGAAAGACGAATTTTAATGCAGCTTGTAACGAATGGCAAAAAGATGATACTAGAGCGCCCTCTTCTGGTCGTATGGATACTTACAGAGTCAGCCTGCCACCTCGGTGGAGGGCGGACGTGCCAATGTTCGCCCGTGCAAACCCCTTAGTATTTGTATTGTATTAAGTGTTTTTATGGCTTTGTAACCGTGCTCAATCAGAATGTGTATGAATTAAAATTATTTGAGCTAGCCACCGGCGTTATTTTTGAGTGCAGGTTATAAGCTTTCTAACAAGCAATACACTTAAAAAAAATTGAATTAATCTCAAGTTATACATAGTTCATTAACTAAAAAATGAAATAAACAAATTTTTAAATATATTTAAAAGTTAAAATGGTATTATTTTAAAAATAAAATTGGGGTAGTTATGAAAAAAAAAGAAAAACATTTAGAAATATTCCCAAAATTTTGATTAGAAAGATAATTGCATTTTTAAGAATAACATTAAACTGTGTTTTATAAATAAATTTTGAAAAACCGAATACAGTGGGTGATCAGTCAACGAACAGATCGGTTAACGAACACTTTCACGAAAGATTTTTGTGTTGGAATAATATATAACGAACACTTTCAAGAAAGAGTTTTTGTGTTTGGACAACGAACACATATTCGGATAATGATCAAAGAATTCTAACGAACACTTTTCGGCTCTGAAAAAAAATTAATATTAAACATTTGTTATCATTTTGCACACAAAATAAGATTTCTGAAAGGAGAAATGTATAAAGCATGCTTAGTACTGATAATTACTAAATGAAACTTGAATTAACTATGAGTTTAAAGGTCATTCAATAATTATTAGTGTGACTAAAATCAATACACTTGAATTTCAATATGAATATCAATATTTTTTGACAGCTGATAAGTTATGGGCGAGTGGATTTGCTGACATGGCGAATAAATTAAGCGAATTCTTAATTTTTTCAGAAAGTGCAGACTATAAAATATAAAGGTGCCGATGACGTGCTACCGCCGTAAAAATACGTGAAATATACGAAACGGACTAAAAATCGTTTTTCATCTCTCCTGAATTATATTGCTTACCTATTAAACTTCAAAGCTCTATTGAAAAAAAAATTCCTATAGAATATACATACAAATTAGACCATCAGTTTCGGTTTTGATTTCATTCAAAACAGAAAAGTATTTCATTTTGAGCGCTCCCCCCTCTTTCATTCCCCGTCCCATTCATTGTCTTGTATGATGAATTCCAGACCGCAGACTCCTTTCCGAATAGTCAATCGCCTTTTAGTCGCCACTGGCAACCCGAAAGTGGTAATAACACACGTGCGGTGCTAACGTGCACCCTATCACGTTGCAGTGAGGCAAGACTCATTTTTGCATTGTCGCGTACCGCGCAGTGTAGCTAGTTTGCGCCAAAACTTTGTTAATTGTGTATGCTAGTTGGTTCCTGTTCCTCTAAAATTTTCATGTGTGCTTTTCCGAACCCCTTATAAAAAAACTGAAAATCTGACAATATTATGGGTCCCAAAAAGCATGGAGTGTCAAGGACTGTGCTCACTATAAACACCAAGCGAGGTATAATAGCCGAAGTTGAGAGTGGACAGAAAATGGCTGATGTTGATAGACAGTATGGCTTGAACATGTCTACAGTATGCACAATATTAGCTAAGAAAGATATCATCAAGAAGACTCAAGATACTGAAGGAGTAACGAAAATCCCATCTGCGAAGCAAAGAAGTGCCATCCATGATAAAATGGTTGCTTTTAGTTTGGTTTGGATTAATGAACGGGAAATGAAACGAGATGTAACTAGTGTGCCTATCATTCAAGAGAAGAATAGAAATTTTTTGAGAAATTGAAAGATTAAACTCCAGGTTCATCATCCGAAGAGTTAGAATTCAAGACTACCACTGGCTGGTTTACAAAGTTTAAAAGAAGGTCTGGAATTAAACATGTATTAACGTATGGTGAGTCTGCTAGTGCAGATAAAGAAGCAGCTGAGAAGTACTGTCTCAAATTTCAAGAATTCATTGAGACAGAAGGGTATCGTCCAGAACAAATATTTAATTGTAATGAAACTAGTTTGTTTTGGAAGCGCATGCCGAACCGTTCCTACATCACGAAAAATGAGAAAAGTGTTTCTGGGCTTAAACCTATGAAAGACCGATTGACGTTGCTTTTGGGAGCTAACGCTAGTGATGATATGAAGCTTAAACCACTTCTCAATTACCACTCTGAGAATCCCAGAGCATTAAAAAAAATTCCATTCTTACTCCCAGTAACGTGGACATCGAATCAGAGGGCATGGGTCACGCAGGATCTTTTCAAAGAAGGGCTATTTAAAGTTTATCCCGAGCATCAAAGACTACCTTGATACCAATGACTTGCCATTGAAAGCACTACTGCTATTGGACAATGCACCAGAAAACCAAAGGATCTTAAAGGTAATTTGTTGACGGACTTTCCCTGGTTAACAGTTCAGTTTTTGCCTCCAAATACTACTTCGCTGATTCAGCCGATGGATCAGGAGGTTATTGCGGCTTTCAAGAAATTGTACACTCACGCACTGTTTCGTCGGAGTTTTGAAGCATGCCAATTTTTTTTTCCTCCTCAACAATGACTTTTAAAAAAGTTATGGAAAGAAAAATTTGCCATTCTTGAAGCTATTCGTATCATTCAAAAGACGTGGTCAGAAGTCACACAGTGGCAGTTGATTTCTGTTTGGCGGAAGCTGTGTCCATCCTTCGTTCAAGGAGACGGAGGTGATCAGGAAGATACCTCTGAAATTATGGATGAAATTTCGACAACTTCTAGAGATCTGGAATTGGAAGTGAACGAGAGGATGGCATAGAAGAGCTCATAATGGGACATGAAGATGAACTGACGACAGAAGAACTCCAAGAAATTTTGAATTAAGAACACACACCAAGAAACACACCGAAATGTTTCTCCATCTGAACAAGAGGAAGACGATCGAGAACCAATGCCGACACACATCTGTCATTAAAGATCTTTTGAAAAAGTGGGAGGATGCCAGAGCAATGGTCTTAGAATGGTACCCAAACCAAGCTGATGTCAGTAAGGTCGGGGATCATTACTACGACAATGCTATTAATTACTTCCCGAAAATCCTGAAAAAGAGAGAAAAGCAGTCGAAATTGGACATGTTCTTCAACGCCCCATAAACGAAAAATGAAAAGGACTGAATAATATGCAAGACTATATATGTATGTATTATTTTTTAAAAAACTTACTAAGAAATCATACATTTTTTAAAATTTAATTTTTAGGGTCTCCAGAACGAATTAATTGATTTCACATAGATGTCTATGGTAAATCGAGGATCGGTTAACGAACAATTCGGACAGGGAATTATGTTCGTTAACCGAACACCAACTGTACAAAGGATTATAACATTTTAATTTAACTCTCATATCTCTGTTGTGAATGTGATGTGGTGTGGCATTTAGGAAAATGATATACCTTCTTCGTCATATTATTCAAGAAAACAGTAAGTTATGTGATTGCAATAGAAAATTGTATGATCAAATGAATCCTCGTAAAATTCAATATATATTAAAAATAAAAATATACAGTACAGTCCCGCTAATCCGAATACTGCTAATCCGAACATCCGGTTAATCCCAACGGCTCCGCGGAAAAAATTGTATAATTTTAAAGACGAAAATCGGTGAATATTTCAATATAAAACAGTATAAACCTTAAATCAAAACAGTTCTTTATTTAATATTCACGCACTGTACATCAAGTTATGGTACAAATTTTAAAATGGAATAAACTACAGAACAGAACACTAATGTTTAGTATGAAAAATTGTACAACATAAGATTAAATATAAAATATGTACAGTACAGTACAGTACTGATAATGTAGTGAACAAGTACCTTATTACATTCATTCAGTTATTTTTTCTGACGCAACGAAGACAGCCTTTTCCATGATGCGTAATTTCGCCAGCGCCTCATAAATAACACATCAGCTGGTGTAGTGTCGGGCTGTTGCTCCAAGTAGCGCAGGGCAAGATCAAGAGCAGCTGCGCCGTCTGCATGTGGCACCACGTCCTTCGTATCGCATTGCGTCTCGTCGTCACTCCCCTCCTCCTCCATTGGCTCTTGAGTCACTGCTGCAGCTATGTCGTCATCAGTCAGAAATTCGGCTGTTTCCCCGTCTTCTTCCATCCATTTATTGATGTCTCTTTCCCCAGCTTCCTCGCAACCAGGAATTGTCTGCACTAGCTGAAGCAGACTGGTCACATCATTTTCTGGTTGGTTTTCTGCATACTCAAGGGTTGGCCATAGTTTCTTCCAAGACTTTATTAAAGTTTGATCAGTTACGTTTTCGCAGGACTCAGCAGACCAATAAACAACATCTTTCATGTTCGTTTGTTTTATTTTTGCAACCAAAGAGACTGTGTCATCTTCAATCAAGGTTCGCAAAAACTGCTTACGGTAAATTTGTTTAAGTGTTTGCAAAACACCCTGGTCCATAGGCTGTAGTAAGGGTGTAACATTTGGTGGTAAAAATATGGCTTTAATTTCACCGCTAGAAAGTTCTTCAGTGTCTGGGTGCGATAGCGCATTGTCAATCAAAAGAATCGCACGTTGCGGTAAATCATTTTCTTTATTGAATTTCTTTACAGCGGGAACAAACTGGTCATGAAACCACTCTTTAAACAACATTGCATTCATCCATGCTTTTTTTTTGGCTCCTGTAATATACTGGCAGTGATTTCATATTCACGTTTTTAAAAGCTCTAGGCTTAGCAGATTTGCCTATCACCATTAATGGGAGCTTGTGATTACCAAAAGCATTGCTGCATGCCATTAATGTAACTCGGTCTTTGCTCATTTTATAACCTGGAGCACTTTTTTCATCCTGTGAAGCTAAACTCTTTTTAAGCAGTGCCCTGAAGTTCAGGACCGTCTCATCGGCATTGCAGATTTGTTGTGGAGAATAATTTCCCTCAGCTATTAAATTTGCAAATGTGGTCACGTATTCCTTTGCTGCGTCAAAATCAGATGAAAACTTTTCACTGGTAATTGTCAACTGACGTATCCCATGTCGCTTCTTCCACCGATCTAGCCACCCGATACTAGCACTGAAAGAGGCATCACCGTTCATTAATTTATTTAATTGAATATCCTTTTCTTGAATGATAAGCCCACTGAGGGGGGTTCCTCTTTGTCTTTCCTGGGTAAACCAAATATGAAACGCATTATCAACTTTATCGTACAGCGATTGCTTTGCTGTCTGTTTGTTTTCAAGAGTCTCGCCAGAAGAATTAGCACAACATTGTTCAAGCTTTCTACGATTTTTTCTCCAATCACAAATTGTAGCTTTGCCAACATTAAACTCTGTAGTCAATTTTGTCACACCTTCACCTTTATCTAAACGATTTAAAACCTCTAGTTTGTCTTTAATAGTAAGTGTTGAGTGTTTACGCTTACTCGCCATAATAATCTGTTTACGTACACTGTATCACAGATAAATGTCTAAAACACACAACAAACTGTTTTCACTGTAGAATATCACACTGTAACACTGTTATTAACACAGAGACAAAAGCGGACGAGTGTAGAACGAGCGCGGAACGACTGACGGCCAACAGTACGGGAACATGCACGCGCAGTCACACTGACACACGAAGTTAGGAGTGGTGGAGGGAGGACACACGCGTCGAGGAGTGGGAGTACAGTCCACGTGGCAAAAAAGCGGGCGCGTATGCTCACATTACGACAAAATACATAGATACAATAGACCCGTACTCCCGGTTCAAATAGTGATTTTGCTGTTACTCCGGCTAATCCGAACAATCACGTAATCCGAACAGGGGTCGGTCCGATATTGTTCGGATTATCGGGACTGTACTGTACATATATATTTAGGAAAAATCGAAAGATGATGATAAAACTATTCTTTCTTGCAAAAAAATATGTCTTCATAACAGTCAAAACAATGTGAGAATGAATGAATATTAACGTCGCAATGTTCAGCTACACGAGTGCTTTTGGCGACGGACCTCGCAATTTTGAATCAAGAGCAAGGTATGAGGACGACGCCTGAGCTGCCACCTCCTCTCCTAACTACCTCACCAACGGGAGGTTGTTTGAGCTCTCGACAGATTTAACGTGCATAGCTTCCCTACACGGCAGATCTTTAGTGGTACTGGACTCGAGCTCAGGACATGCATGCCCTGATCCGACACCTTGACCACTGGGCTACCGCAGCCCCTTCGTACTAGTCAAAAACTGCTTATAAAAATTGTTAGAGCAAATATTATTCAATTCAAGGGAATTATTGAAGAAGTACCAACCAAGAAGGGAAAATTCTTTATTAGTCTTTCATCTAAAAAGACTCAAAATAAAAGAAAAGAAATTAAATAAAGTTTAAAAATTACTTTTTATTAAAATAAATCTTTCAGTCAAAATAAGCTTTTCATTTTTCCAAATTTTATTTGTATACCTGTATAAATCAAATATAAATAGTAGTAGAAATATACCTGTTCTGGAACAGGGGTTCCAGAAGTTTGAGGCGCATGCCAACAAAAGAGGGTGGAAGTCCCCCCCACGGGTCTGGACAGGGAGGATGGTTTCTGACTGATAAGGGTTTCAAGGCTCTGTACTGATAAGAAATGCACGCCTTTAGCGATAACGAGTTATATTCTGATATAGTTTTAATTAAATGATTATGATTTTTCTAATTACGTCATTAGAAGCAAATTTTAATTGGGATGAATCAATCAAACTTTTTGGAGGGAGACATAATTTGTTACTTAGGGTGGTTAATGAATATATTTTATTATAATATATTTTCCCCCTAAAATATTTTTCATTATTTTTTAAACTAAACTATTATTCGCCTGTGGCGCCAACTATGAAAGATTTGAATTTATAAGTACAGAATTATGCCTATTCTTAAGTTTCGAACCTCAAAAGTCTTAGCACTTGAAAGTTAGACATGTTTTCTATCCATTCGACTACGAAGACCTAATGCTTCGTTGAGATTTTGTGAATACATCAAAAATCGAATATAAATAGTAAAAATAAAGTCGAGATTCCTACAACTAAAATTTAATAGCACTCTGTTTGAAAAATTCGATGCAAAACTATTCAAAACTGGGGATTTCTTTATTTTATTGGGTAATCTTACAATTTTGGAAATAAACGTACGGTGCATGTTTGGACCAAACGAAGTCACGTTCAGAATGAATCATAAGTCTGATAAAGTATTACTCAGTAGGGTAAAAATGGGATGTGTACTTATATGGTCGTAGAGAAATGTTCTAGATATATATCAGAATGTGTGTCTTGATAAGAACCTTATTTATTTACGCGGAAAAGGCTCCAGAAATCCTATGTGCATATCAGTACAAAATATAATTACTGCTATAGAGTAATGTAGTGGGGATAGATTACATTACCATAAAGGTACTCATACATGTAGCTCGGAATTTTATCTGAAATTGGTAGTTGGCCTCTTAGATAAGAATTGGCGACTCTTGCTAGAACATAAGATAACATTTAACCTACAGATTACTTTGGAAAGTATGCACACTAGCTCATTCCAAATCAGCGTAGTAATGAGTTCGAAGACGATCACCCATTTTGTAAATAATCAATAACGTGATTAAGATAACGTTCCCTTCTGGTTATGGCAATGGTTTATAAATAGGAACAGCTCGAAATTATACTCACTTGCTTCAGTACAGTACGTTTGATCGCGTTCGGTATAAAGAAATTGCTTACTACTTCCAATTTAATAGCAATTACTTTGAATTTTATTTTCCGAAAATTTAGTATTTAATATCTGTAAAACGAAATGGATCTCATTTAGAGAAAATATTTAACGAAGTTGACATTCCCATTGATGGGAATGTATTAGCTGAAATGTATTTTGGAGATATAAACAACAGCCAATGGAACGAGTCATTCCAGTTAATCAGCGAAAAAATAATAACTTTAATTGTAAAGACTGTAAAAAATTTTATTCTCAACAGAAGAGTTTGAATCGTCATATTAAGACATTTCATTCGGTATCTTCGTTCATCTGTACAGTCTGCAAACGCACTTTTAATAGAATGGACAGTCTAAGACGACACCAATCAACAGCCCATGGATGCCCATTTGTTCAAAAAAAAACTACTTCTTCTACTTCAGAAAGTTCATCTCGAATTAGAGTGCACCGCTATTCTGAGAAGGAAAATGCCGCTTCTACATCCCATGCTACAAATGATGAGAATACTCGACCCATCAAACTTTCCAATTCTACTAGAAAGAAAGTCTTCAATTGCTTCGAGTGTGGAAAAGTGTTCTATCAAAAAGAAACAGTCTTAATCAACATGTAAAGACAGTTCACGTAGCATCATCTTCTTTCCTGTGTCCAGTGTGTAGTAAAAACTGTGTAACAGTACATGGATTAAATAGACATTTGAAAATCCACGCAACTAATGGAGAGGAAAATGTACCAGCACATCAACTGAGAACAATCCACGCCAAATGGAGGTAGGCAATATTCCTTTATCAAACTCATTTCCTCTGATTCAGAGTGCATTTAAAACTAGAATCAAAACGTTGCGCTTAGACAATATCATTTTCTTGATATCAAACAGTTGCTAAGTTCCATAAAACAGGATTTTTTCTTAATGTAATTATAAATGAATTACAAAAGAATGAACTCAAAGTTAATTGTATGCTAATATGTAATTATTCTAAAGCGTCAAATGCCAGGATTATTACCGATGAGAAAAATTTTAAAACAAAAAATAACATTATTCTTACTCAAAGAAATATTGGAGAACTTTATAATTCGATTGTAGACAAACTTTTAGCGAAGACCGCCGATTGCCAAGAAAAACAATCGGGTTGTACAATTGGTTCTATAATGTATTTAGAAATCCGAATTAACAAATTTAATCCTTTACATGCCTCATTGTTTATTAATTTACCAGAGATAATTAAAAAGAATCATGCCATGATTAACGTGCAAAACCACGATAATTTTCGCTTTAAATGGGCCGTACTCTCGGCTCTCTTTCCGGTGAAGGATAATGCACATCGCGTACAGCAATATGAAACTTTCTTTAATACTTTAGATTTCACTGGAATAAATTTTCCGACTCCCTTAAAAATATAGTTAAGGCTACACAGTACCCTAAAAATTTCATTTTTACCGAAAAAAATTTTTCTGCATTTTTTGGTGTCCCATATCATTGAGATGCTTGCCACGAAATTTCAGATCTGTTAGCAAATGAGTTTTTAAGATATTTGAAACTTTATGAGCTCTGGTTTTGGTTTCGGTTTCCTTTTAAAGCATTTTTTCACACTTAGGTTGAATTAATTAAAAATAGTTTTGAGCTTTTAGCTTGAAATCGTTATTAATTCCAATTTCTTATTACTAAAATCATTTCTGCTTGATTATGTTTTGAGTTTTTTGAGTTCTCATAATTAATTAATAAAGATTAATTTCATGGCCAATTTGTGCTTTAAAATTAGTTTATATAACTTAAAAGCTTTATCATTAATTTTTTCCTGTAGAGAAAATGTCATGGCAAATGCGTTCTGGGTTTCTGTGAGAAACAATATTTCGAAGCGATGGAATTCTATTGAAAATGATGTATCTAAAAATCAGTCCTCAACTGATTCTGCAATTAGACTTCCGAATACAAGCATTCTGAATTCAAATGCAGCAGATATAACTGAATATTTCCTTGATGTACCAAACTACATTATACTAAACATATTGTAGTACTATATTTTAGTATTTTAAAGTCGTACGACAAGAGCTAAAACTTCCTAAACTGCCCCAATTTAAAACTGAAAAAATTAAATTTTATGAGCAAACCTGACTATTTTTAGCTTATGTTAGTATCATTAGTATTTTGTACATAAATGCTTCGTGTTTCCAAACTTTTGTGAAATATTAGGTTAAGATAAAGCTGAATAAACTGACTTCTTAACAAATGCTATCATTATTATGCAAAAATATACTTTGAATTAAAAATATAATTTTCAGTCATATTTAATAAAAATAGTGTTTTAATGTAGAACATACATTGGAAAATAACATGTTAAAAAATTAGAGTTTTACGGGCATTATAAGTTTTTGTTTTATGAATTTACAAACTTTAAATGCGTTTATCTCAGACTTTTAATTTTGAAGGTATAACTGTTTTCTAAACCATAAGGCTTTTTTACTGTTCAAGATAGAGCCTTGAACTTTTTTGTATATACTCCCAAATGTATGTTCTATAAAAGTTAGTATGGATTTAGGGCTCTAGTTATTTTTCTAAAAAATGCCAAAGTTGATATTTTAAAAATTTTCGTGTTTTTTCCAGGTTTTTCTAGAAAAATAATTATTAAAAATCAACAAGCGAATAGATTTTCAAATCCATACTAAATATTGTTTGTAATAATCTAAGAATCATAAATAACTTAAAATTACTAAAAATTTTTAAAAATTGAGTATTTTATAAGAGTTTGAAAACACTTCAAAAATTCCTAATTTTGTAAAATTTTAAAATAATGGCTGGTCAAACTGACTTTTTGCTTACTTACCAGCTTAACAATATAATCTAAATATAAAACATCAATTTTTTTTACTGTAACTGTCTCCAAAAACTTTTTTTTGAAAAAGGGTACCGTGTAGTCTTATTTTTGAAAAAAAAACTGAATGAAATATCTATTAATGTGTATGGTTTAAAGGAAGAAAACAAAGCGTTTCCTCTTCTTATCACCTACGCGGAAAAGAATAAACACGTTGATCTGTTGTATCTAAAAAATTCTATTAATAATTCTCATTATTGCTGGATAAAAAATCATCTCTTTAGACTTGTTTCAAGTCAACTCAGCAAATTCCATCACATGACTATTACCTGTCGTCGTTGTTTGCAGCATTTCTCTTCTGAAAATGTTCTTTAAAAACAGAGAGAAAATTGTAATTCACACGACAGTGTAAGAATTGAAATGCCGAAAAGAGAGAGAAATGGCTGTACTTTAAAAACTTTCAGCACACTTTGAAAATTCCATTTGTTGCTTATGCAGATTTCGAATGTTTTACTAAGCCCATCTCATCTTGCGAACCTTCCTCCGAAAATTCTTTCACCGTTAAGTACCAAAAACATGAACCATATAGTTTTTGTATATATGTATATATATATATATATATATATATATATATATATATATATATAAGACGCATTTGTTGTCTGTTTGTCTGTTCCCTCATAACTCGAGATCCAGACACCCAAATAACGTGAAACTTGGTACACGTACACAAAATTACACCAGAAAGGTTCTTAAATAGGTTTGGCGTTCATAATTCCTTCCAAATTTTTTAAATTTTAATTTTTAAGTGATTTTCCAGTGTTATGACGTCATATGTAGTCACGTTTCTCACTAAGTGGACAATTTATACTTTACATGCAGTTTTTCAAGATTATTACATATTTTTACTGTAGCTTTGTTTATCGGTTGGAATATTTATTCAATTTTTCTATTCTTTGATATTTAATTAGGATTATTTTTCGAATAAATAATTTTTTTAAAGGATAATTCTTTCAACAACTAAAACTTTGTTTTGTTGTTTTGGCAACTTGTTAGGTATTATCGCGGGATGTTTATGTGCGTGATTTTGGTTGCAAATTATAACTTATTTATTTATTTTTTTTAGAATGTGCGAAGATTATAATTTTGACAAACTAAAACTTCTCATTGATAAGGGTTATATTTCAGTTCGGTTCAAATGTAGTATAGGGGGCACTTTGGATTTGGCGATTTTCTTCGGATTTTTATCTAAATGTCATGGTGAGATATCGAATTCATTCTAAAATAAATAATACCGAAAAAGTACCTTGGGGACCACTTTTAGTAACCAAAATAAAGGACTGCGCCAAGTAGCCCCCTATACTACACTTGATCCAATAATATGGTTCTTTGCAATTTCATGTGTCTTTATTTTAACCTTTAAGGGTATACTACTGGCTTCAGTGCATAAAATTGCCATGCAGAAAATCATACTGCCCAAGCAAAAGCAGTGCTGGTAGTAATTACATATCAAACTGGAATAGGCATCAGAGAATGAGCAAAACAGACAAATGGCTTAAATACCTGTTTAGGAAGCAGGTGGTCATAAGATAAATTATTTTTGGAACTTATGTACTATCCTGGCTATCGCCAACATTCAAAATAACTTGCCAAGTTGGCAACCCCGATTTTACATGTCATATATATATGTTGAATTTTGAGTCGTGCTTCGTTTCATGTATCGCCAATAAGTTGCGGTTATATGTAAGTACCTTATTTTTCAAATTATGCTTTTGCATTGATAAAAAGTTAGCTCAGTTCTTTTTATGTCGGTTAATGTTAGTATTGTACTTCATTTTTCAATTTATTTTTATGCTCGGTATATATATACTTTGGATAATTTTTGTAGTACTTGCGTATTATTGCACAATCGCCAACGTTCAAGACAACTCGCCACTTTGGCAATTCAACTTTGTGTGAGTTGAATTAGCAATCATGTGCTTCATTTTGTATAATGTCACCAATAGTTTGCAATAGTACATAAGTACCTCTAATTCTGTACATTACTATAACATTAGACTGGCCGCAACATACTAATTTGGCGTGATTTCAGAATCATGCCAAAAAATGATATATGTTGAGGAAGCAGGTAGTGGTAAGATAAATTATTTTGGCACCTATGTGCTATCCTAACAATCGCCAACATTCAAAATAACTTACCAAGTTGGCAACCCTGATTTCGCACGTCATATATATGCTGAATTGCGAGTCATGTGCTTTTATTTCATATAATGTCGCCAAAAGATTGGGGTTATCAGTAAATACCTTATTTTTCAAATTATGCTTTTGCATTGATAAAGTTAGTTTAGTTCTTTTTATGTCAGTTAATGTTAGTATTGTACTTCATTTTTCAATTTATTTTTATGCTCGGGATATATATATATATATACTTTGGATAATTTTTTTAGTACTTGGGTATTTTTGCACAGTCGCCAATGTTCAAAAAACTCGCCACTTTGGCAATTCCAACTTTGTGTGAGTTGAATTAGCAATCATGTGCTTCATTTTGTATAATGTCACCAATAGTTTGCAATAATACATAAGTACCTCTAATTCTGTACATTACTATAACATTAGACTGGCCGCAACATACCAATTTGGCGTGATTTCAGAATCATGCCAAAAATGAGTATGTTGAGGAAGCAGGTAGTGGTAAGATAAATTATTTTGGCACCTATGTGCTATCCTAACAATCGCCAACATTCAAAATAACTTACCAAGTTGGCAACCCTGATTTCGCACGTCATATATATGCTGAATTGCGAGTCTTGTGCTTTGTTTCATATAATGTTGCCAAAGGTTGGGGTTATAAGTAAATACCTTATTTTTCAAATTATGCTTTTGCATTGATAAAGTTAGTTCAGTTCTTTTTTTTTATGTCAGTTAATGTTAGTATTGTACTTCATTTTTCAATTTATTTTTATGCTCGGGATATATATATACTAGCTGGTATACCCGTTCTTCGCACGGGTGAACTGAAAGGTTAAACAACACAGATTGAAGGATAAAGAAGTTTTTAATGAGTTAATTTTAAGTGAATTGCAAATTAAACAAAAAAGCTTTTCACATATCTCAGCTGAAGAAAAAAAAAGAAAGAAAAAAATACCTTTGTTAAATTTTAAGTCTGTAGATCTAATAGCTGATAAAAGGATTTTTTTTTTATATTTATAACTCCCCCGTAAAACTCTTGAGGGTTGATTTTGAAAATATCTCCTAAGCTGATCTCTGGTCAGCAAAAGTAACACATTGTTAAAAGTTTTCTGACGCTTAAAATATTGTAAATAATTTATAACTGAAAGTGCCATACATTAATATAAATTTCTGTTGAATTTATTTTATGTGAAAATTGTAATACTCGCAAGCAACACCGTTTCCTAAATAACAATGGCGATTCAATGGAAAAAATAGTGAAATGTTGACAATAGAGTCAAGTTGGCAAATGTCTAGCTACTTTCATAGCTCAAACTTTATTAGAGCTTTGTAAGACCCGCCGTGTAGGAGAGTGATGCACGTTAATGCTTTATCTACCGCATTATGATCTACAGAAATTTTTTTCATGCAATATTTTTTTAGGTCACTACATTGAAAATTAAGGGACATACATAAACAAAATACTCCACTTAGGAAATTTAATCGGTTAGAGCTAATAAATTAATTAAATATATTCCACTGTAAAATTAATTATATACACCATTCACTTAAAATAAATAGTCAAATCGTTTTCTAAGGTCTCCATAAACATAAGACACTTAAATTTTGACATTAACTATTTTTGGGGCACAAAAATGATAATCTTTGCAATCTGCTGAAAACGCTCGCAGCTGAAAATGTAATATCTGCTACAAAACTATTTGCCCCTTCCCGTTAAAATACTCATCATAGAACCCGTGCCATCATATATCTTGGAAGAGTGGATTTCAAAGAATATTCCAGCTAAGTATTGGTAGAATATTCCTGCTAAATTGGTGTGGCATGGTAGTTAGGAGAAGGGGGTGCCAGCTCAGGGGTGTTGTCCACGTCACTTGACCATGGTTCAAAATTATGTGGTCCGTCGCCAAAAGCCCTCGAACAGTGCAACGTTAATATTCACTCACTGAAAAAAATACAGTACAGTAGTTATAACTATTTTTATACATAAAAATGCAATATCTGCTTATTCAATTAAAATTACAGCATTATAATTAATTACTAACCACACAAACAAATTTTGAAAATTTATCCAAATGATGTAGTGTGAAAGAGAAAGTTTATTCAGACAGACAACAAATGTGTCTTATATGCATATAGATTTGTTTGAATTCTTGTGTATTATTACTTTTGTAAGCTTCATGACATACTTTATGGTGTACCAGTATTTTAAAGCTGACTGAGCAACAGCAACATTTAGCTGGGTATAGCTAGTTATAACATAAAATTAAATCTTAAAAAGATATCAAAAATAAAAGACGACTCAATATTTTGAATAAATCAGTATAAACATTTTCATACAAACACAATATATATATATATATATATATATATATTATATAAATATTTATTTTGTAAAATATTTGCATTTCAGACAGACATCAAACAAAATTTTAAAAATTGTCAAAAACAGAAAAACAGATAAAAAAACATATTTAAGAAAAATACCACTGATTAATTTTGCCAAAGACATCGCAATGTGCAAAAAAATATTTGTAGTACATAATAACCAAAAAAAAAAAAAAAAAAAATGTAAAAGTACTAAAATATTAAAAAAAAAAAAAACTTATATATTGAATTAATTAAGGATTACTCTGGAGGGAAAGATAAAACAGGCTAAGATAATACTCATAATATTAATTTCATATTGGTTGGCTACTCATTTTTGGCATGATTTTGAAATCACGCCAAATTGGTATGTTGCGGCCAGTCTAATGTTATAGTAATGCACAGAATTAAAGGTACTTACGTATTATTGCAACCTATTGATGACATTATACAAAATGAAGCACATGATTGCCAATTCAACGCATACAAAGTTGGGATTGCCAAAGTGGCGAGTTTTTTGATCGTTGGCGACTGTGCAAAAATACCCAAGTACTAAAAAAATTATCCAAAGTATATATATATATATCCCGAGCATAAAAATAAATTGAAAAATGAAGTACAATACTAACATTAACTGACATAAAAAGAACTGAACTAACTTTATCAATGCAAAAGCATAATTTGAAAAAATAAGGTATTTACTTATAACCCCAACCTTTTGGCGACATTATATGAAACAAAGCACATGACTCGTAATTCAGCATATATATGACGTGCGAAATCAGGGTTGCCAACTTGGCAAGTTATTTTGAATGTTGGCGATTGTTAGGATAGCACATAGGTGCCAAAATAATTTATCTTACCACTACCTGCTTCCTCAACATACTCATTTTGGCATGATTCTGAAATCACGCCAAATTGGTATGTTGCGGCCAGTCTAATGTTATAGTAATGTACAGAATTAGAGGTACTTATGTATTATTGCAAACTATTGGTGACATTATACAAAATGAAGCACATGATTGCTAATTCAACTCACACAAAGTTGGAATTGCCAAAGTGGCGAGTTTTTTGAACATTGGCGACTGTGCAAAAATACCCAAGTAAAAAAAAATTATCCAAAGTATATATATATATATCCCGAGCATAAAAAATAAATTGAAAAATGAAGTACAATACTAACATTAACCGACATAAAAAGAACTGAACTAACTTTATCAATGCAAAAGCATAATTTGAAAAATAAAGGTACTTACATATAACCGCAACTTATTGGCGATATATGAAACGAAGCACGACTCAAAATTCAACATATATATATGACATGTAAAATCGGGGTTGCCAACTTGGCAAGTTATTTTGAATGTTGGCGATTGTTAGGATAGCACATAGGTGCCAAAATAATTTATCTTACCACTACCTGCTTCCTCAACATACTCATTTTTGGCATGATTCTGAAATCACGCCAAATTGGTATGTTGCGGCCAGTCTAATGTTATAGTAATGTACAGAATTAGAGGTACTTATGTATTATTGCAAACTATTGGTGACATTATACAAAATGAAGCACATGATTGCTAATTCAACTCACACAAAGTTGGAATTGCCAAAGTGGCGAGTTGTCTTGAACGTTGGCGATTCTGCAATAATACGCAAGTACTACAAAAATTATCCAAAGTATATATATATCCTGAGCATAAAAATAAATTGAAAAAATGAAGTACAATACTAACATTAACCGACATAAAAAGAACTGAACTAACTTCATCAATGCAAAAGCATAATTTGAAAAAATAGGGTACTTACATATAACCGCAACTTATTGGCGATATATGAAACGAAGCACGACTCAAAATTCAACATATATATATGACATGTAAAATCGGGGTTGCCAACTTGGCAAGTTATTTTGAATGTTGGCGATAGCCAGGATAGTACATAAGTTCCAAAAATAATTTATCTTATGACCACCTGCTTCCTCAACAGGTATTTAAGCCATTTGTCTGTTTTGCTCATTCTCTGATGCCTATTCCAGTTTGATATGTAATTACTACCAGCACTGCTTTTGCTTGGGCATTATGATTTTCTGCATGGCAATTTTATGCACTGAAGCCAGTAGTATACCCTTAAAGGTTAAAATAAAGACACATGAAATTGCAAAGAACCATATTATTGGATCAAGTGTAGTATAGGGGGCTACTTGGCGCAGTCCTTTATTTTGGTTACTAAAAGTGGTCCCCAAGGTACTTTTTTCGGTATTATTTATTTTAGAATGAATTCGATATCTCACCATGACATTTAGATAAAAATCCGAAGAAAAATCGCTAAATCCAAAGTGCCCCCTATACTACATTTGAACCGAACTGAAATATAACCCTTATCAATGAGAAGTTTTAGTTTGTCAAAATTATAATCTTCGCATTCTAAAGAAATAAATAAGTTATAATTTGCAAGCAAAATCACGCACATAAACATCCCGCGATAACACCTAAATGTTGCCAAAACAACAAAACAAAGTTTTAGTTGTTGAAAGAATTATCCTTAAAAAAATTATTTATTCGAAAAATAATCCTAATTAAATATCAAAGAATAGAAAAATTGAATAAATATTCCAACCGATAAAAAAAATCTACAGTAAAAATATGTAATAATCTTGAAAAACTGCATGTAAAGTATAAATTGTCCACTTAGTGAGAAACGTGACTACATATGACGTCATAACACTGGAAAATCACTTAAAATTAAAATTTAAAAAATTTGGAAGGAATTATGAACGCCAAACCTATTTAAGAACCTTTCTGGTGTAATTTTGTGTACGTGTACCAAGTTTCACGTTATTTGGGTGTCTGGATCTCGAGTTATGAGGGAACAGACAAACAGACAACAAATGCGTCTTATATATATATAGATATACTTTAGATAATTTTTTTAGTACTTGGGTATTTTTGCACAGTCGCCAACGTTCAAAAAACTCGCCACTTTGGCAATCCCAACTTTGTATGCGTTGAATTGGCAATCATGTGCTTCATTTTGTATAATGTCACCAATAGGTTGCAATAATACGTAAGTACCTTTAATTCTGTGCATTACTATAACATTAGACTGGCCGCAACATACCAATTTGGCGTGATTTCAAAATCATGCCAAAATGAGTAGCCAACCAATATGAAATTAATATTATGAGTATTATCTTAGCCTGTTTTATCTTTCCCTCCAGAGTAATCTTTAATTAATTCATTATATAAGTTTTGTTTTTTTTTAATATTTTAGTACTTTACATTTTTTTTTTTTTTTTTTTTGGTTATTATGTACTACAAATATTTTTTTGCACATTGTGATGTCTTTGGCAAAATTAATCAGTGGTATTTTTCTTAAATATGATTTTTTTATCTGTTTTTGACAATTTTTAAAATTTTGTTTGATGTCTGTCTGAAATGCAAATAGCAAAATAAATATTTTACAATATATATATATTGTGTTTGTATGAAAATGTTTATACTGATTTATTCAAAATATTGAGTCGTCTTTTTATTTTTGATACCTTTTTAAGATTTAATTTTATGTTATAACTAGCTATACCCAGCTAAATGTTGCTGTTGCTCAGTCAGCTTTAAAATACTGGTACACCATAAAGTATGTCATGAAGCTTACAAAAGTAATAATACACAAGAATTCAAACAAATCTATATGCATATAAGACGCATTTGTTGTCTGTCTGAATAAACTTTCTCTTTCACACTACATCATTTGGATAAATTTTCAAAATTTGTTTGTGTGGTTAGTAATTAATTATAATGCTATAATTTTAATTGAATAAGCAGATATTGCATTTTTATGTATAAAAATAGTTATAACTACTGTACTGTATTTTTTTCAGTGAGTGAATATTAACGTTGCACTGTTCAGCTACATGAGGGCTTTTGGCGACGGACCACATAATTTTGAACCATGGTCAAGTGACGTGGACAACACCTGAGCTGGCACCCCCTTCTCCTAACTACCATGCCACACCAATTTAGCAGGAATATTCTACCAATACTTAGCTGGAATATTCTTTGAAATCCACTCTTCCAAGATATATGATGGCACGGGTTCTATGATGAGTATTTTAACGGGAAGGCAAATAGTTTTGTAGCAGATATTACATTTTCAGCTGCGAGCGTTTTCAGCAGATTGCAAAGATTATCATTTTGTGCCCCAAAAATAGTTAATGTCAAAATTTAAGTGTCTTATGCTTATGGAGACCTTAGAAAACGATTTGACTATTTATTTTAAGTGAATGGTGTATATAATTAATTTTACAGTGGAATATATTTAATTAATTTATTAGCTCTAACCGATTAAATTTCCCTAAGTGGAATATTTTGTTTATGAAAGTCCCTTAATTTTCAATGTAGTGACCTAAAAATATATTGCATGAAAAAATTTCTGTAGATCATAATGCGGTAGATAAAGCATTAACGTGCATCGCTCTCCTACACGGCGGGTCTTACAAAGCTCTAATAAAGTTTGAGCTATGAAAGTAGCTAGACATTTGCCAACTTGACTCTATTGTCAACATTTCGCTATTTTTCCATTGAATCGCCATTGTTATTTAGGAAACTGTGTTGCTTGCGAGTATTACAATTTTTCACATAAAATAAATTCAACAGAAATTTATATTAATGTATGACACTTTCAGTTATAAATTATTTACAATATTTTAAGCGTCAGAAAACTTTTAACAATGTGTTACTTTTGCTGAGCAGAGATCAGCTTAGGGAGGTATTTTCAAAAATCAACCCTCAAGAGTTTTACGGGGAGTTATAAATATAAAAAAATCCTTTTTATCAGCTATTAGATCTACAGACTTAAAATTTAACAAAGGTATTTTTTCTTTCTTTTTTTTCTTCAGCTGAGATATGTGAAAAGCTTTTTTTTTGTTTAATTTGCAATTCACTTAAAATTAACTCATTAAAAACTTTTTTATCCTTCAATCTGTGTTGTTTAACCTTTCAGTTCACCCGTGCGAAGAACGGGTATACCAGCTAGTATATATATATATATATATATATATATATATATATATATATATATATATATATATATATATATATATATATATATATATATATGAATGAATGGAATGTATAAATGTCCTATTGTGTATAGAGGAATGAATGCTGCTAAAGTTTTCATGGAAGTCACGATTAAGGAAGCAAAGGAGATTGAATATTTGTATTCAATTAAAAAGTCCATGATTCCCCTCACGAAGGAGCAGCAAGATGTTTATGATTCTTCTAGTCCCTGTTATATCTGTAATGGTAGTTTTACAAAAGGGAACTGGAAAGTACGGAATCATTGTCAATTAACAGGTTTTTACGGAGGCCAGCACATAATTCTTGTAATTTAAAGATTAAAGTACCGGCGTTTCTACCTTTTATACTCCATACTTTATCCGGTTATGATTCTCACTTATTCATCAAAGAGCTTGGAAATAACGATTATTATATAAATGTATACCTGAAAATACAGAAAAATGTATTTCTTTTTCCAAAAAAATTAGTAAAAAGTTTTCTATTCGGCTTCTAGACTCTTGTAGATTTATGCCGAGTAGTTTAGAAAAATTAATTATAAATCTAAAATCAGACCAATTTAGAAATATAAAGTCACCTTACTTATGAGAAAGGGATGCTTCCCTCATGATTATGTGTCGGGTCCCAAAAAGTTGAACGAAACATGTTTACCCCCAAAGAGAAATTTTTCAGTCGTCTCAACGATGAAGATATAACCGATAATGATTATCAGCATGCAAATCACGTGTGGAATGCGTTTAATTTAAAAACTTTAGGGGAATATTCTGATTTGTATGTAAAAACCGATGTTCTTTTAAGCGATATTTTTGAGAATTTTCGTAGCGTGTGCAGGAAAGCCTACAATTTGGATCCAGTGTGGTATTACACTGCACCAGGTCTTTCATGGGATTCAATGTTGAAATTCACCAAAGTTAAAATTGAGTTATTGATGGACTATGACCTGTATTTGTTCATAGAGAAGGGTATACGGTGTGGGATCTCACAATGCTCTCATCGTTATGCCAGAGCAAATAATAAATTTCTCCCAAACTTTGAACCTAGTAAACCGCAAAACGTTTTGCTATATTTAGATACCAATAATCTTTACGGTTGGGCTATGCGTCAATACCTTCCTTTAAATGATTTTAAGTGGGTAGATTTTTTAGACGTTGACAACATCGATGAGAATGGGGAAAAAGGATATATTCTCGAAGTGGATTTAGAATATCCAGAATCTTTACATGATGACCACTCGGACTTACCATTAGCCCCTGAATCTTCAGTACCCCTCGGATGTAAAGAAAAGAGATTATTAACCACATTTTACCCGAAAACAAACTATGTAGTCCATATCAGAAATTTAAAACAATATTTCTGTTCTTTCATTCAGGATAACGCTTTTTCGGAGCAGATGCCCAAATGATTGGTACTGGCTTGCGTGGATAATGATGCATTTAACAGAAACTACAAGAAGTCTCCCTTCGAATTCAACCATTATTATAGGAACTTTTTAGGAGTTTACGTAGGTGGTCAACCTTTGCCGCATCAATCATTAGAACTAGATTTCGAAAAAGATAACTACATTAGAGCATACCAGAATCTATTCTTACTGTCTGAAGGTCTTTATTTATCGATTACTGAGTTTCCTAAAGGATATGCCTTATATCTGTTTGATTTATCACCTGATTTATGTGATGGGGAACATTTCAATTTGATCAAGCACAGTAACTTAAGAATAGAATTAAAATTTAATATAATTTATATATATATATATATATATATATATATATATATAAAGTTCTAGAACAGACAGTTTCATTAATAGTTTTTGCCGAATTTGAGTCTCTGATTGAAATTAACAAAACAAGAAACGTGCTCTTCGATTTTGAAGCTAATGATGTATGCCTCACAGATTCATCGAATTTTGTCTAGAGATATAGATGCATCAAGATAATTCAATGGAGTTTTCCCATCAGACGAAATACCTCTTCCAAAAGAACGTGCTACCCTAGTTGTAAATACGGATACACATGACCAAGAAGGATCACACTGGTTGGCAATGTATATTAAAGACAAGAACACTTTAGAACTTTTGATTCTTATGGATTTCCACCAGAAATGTACGGGATTCATATTTGCAAGTATGTTGAACAGTTTACGAATGTGAAATGGAATAAGAAATCTATCGAAAGTCTATATTAAAGACAAGAACACTTTAGAACTTTTGATTCTTATGGATTTCCACCAGAAATGTACGGGATTCATATTTGCAAGTATGCTGAACAGTTTACGAATGTGAAATGGAATAAGAAATCTATCGAAAGTCTCTGTGGACTTTATTGCGTATATTTTCTTTTAAAAATAAGCCGAGGTTATTCAATGGATTATGTGTTATATGAATTCTGTCGTAGTAAACTCAATGATTTTCGATTGTATCAATATTTCAAAAAAAGGTATAATGTAAGATTAAATTTTAGATGGTGAATAAAATATATATATATATATATTATATTTGTGTTATTATTTTTGTAAGACAACTATAATTTAATTTTTTATTACAAATGTATTATATTGTCTGATATTTAATAATTAGTATGAATAAAAAAATACTATATTATTTTACTTTCTGAAATAAATAAGAACTAAACAAAATATAAATTGAAAAAAAGCAATTTATTTAGGAACAAAAAAAATTACACTTTATATTCTATCCATGATGAAGGTTTTCCATACAATATTTTTGTTTTCAGATATTTATTCTTAATATAGCTTGATGGAAAAATTTTTTCTTTTTAAAACTTCATTAAAAAATTCAAATCCAAAAGGGTTTTTTCCTGTCCCTTACTAGATGAGTAATCAAATTTATAATATTTGTATTGCGTATAATTTTTCATCCACTTTATTAGCTCTTTATCAGGTTTCCAGTATATTTCTCCTTGATTTTGCTGGATAAAGTTTAAAATTTTCTTTGGGATATTTTTGCTGGAGTTATACTTCCTATCTCCTCTTCAATTGTATCAGGGCTTGTTTCCTCTTTGGGACGGGTTATAACATGCTCTTTTGGTGATAAGCTTGTACGGGTATTTATCTTATCTTCAACTGTGTCTGTAGACTGATTTTGATAATTTTCTTGTTTTGTGTCCACTGTCTCCATGATATCAGGAATTTTACTAGGATAGGGAAAGTTTACAAAATTCTGAAGAATTTGAAGATAAAGAGTTGTTTTTTCTTCATCATTGATATTTTTCCTTTGAAGAATGATACATGCATCTGTTTTTCTAGTGCAGACAATTGGACCTGAACAAATTTTTGAAGTCTCTGTTCCGGAACAAGCAAAGTTTCTTAGTATGCTTCATTAAATAGAGAAGATAAAACCGAAAGGGCAGCGGGGATTAAGAAACTAAGGAATCCTTTCCCCTTTTGAACTAACAAATGCCTTTTCTTATATAAAGGAATAGATCTATCTCCCAACTTCCGTACGAACGTTTTAAAGGGAGCCAGATTTGACTTCTGGCGTTTGGTCAATGGAACATTACCTTTTAAAGCGTTCATAGCCCATTCACATATGGCCTTTATTAAGGAGTTTGGACATTTTCGCAAAATCTTTTTCTTACTTTTACTTTTAGTTAAAAGTTTTAAATGCTCAATATGTTGCTTAGTCGACATGTTTAAAGCAAATGTCGTATACCATACGTTTCAATCCTTTAAATACTATATTTTAACACAGAAAAAATACTACGGTAAAATGTATTATTTCTGCGAGCAGTTATGATCGAGGGACATAAACAATGTTTTTATCCCCAGGAAAAATATTCGTAATTGTTCATCAGTTTCCGGTTTCAAATCGATAAATAAATATCCATATGGATGAATTGTTGCATCGTTATAGCTTTCAAGAAAAAATTTTGATTTTGAAGGATACATTTGTCTAGCTAAACAAGAAATCTGTTGTTTGTCTCTAACGTTTTTGAAACAGCATAAATAAGAAGCATTTAAAGAAACATTTCTCATTTCTTGACCCTTATAAAAATGTTTTGAACAATAAAGATAACAGATATATTTTTATGATGAATTCCCTTTGTAAATAAATTTGATAATCTTTTACCATCACCCAATTCCCTCATTAAATCATCTATTATTATAAGAACATCTCTCGTATTTTCTATATCATGGGGTATACCTTCATGAAATTTAACATCAAGTATTTCATTAAAAAGTTCTTAATAAGCACCATAACACCAGACGATTTTTGAAGGGATTGGATTAATCAATTTCGTATCTAATGAACGTTTTACAAAGTAAGTTTTATTGGAATTAGATGGACCACATATTAGCATAGAAAAGGGATGTTTCATGTAAGGAAACTCCATTGCAAATGAAGAAAATATCTTTAAAACTTTTATTTTATACGTATATACCTTTAAAAGTTATCTTAGAAGTAAATTATAAAAAATACAAAAAAATCAATGAAATAAAAAATATATTTTATTTATGCACAAAATATCGAATTTGAAATGAGATAAACAATTTGTAATAAATCCAACCCGAATAATACAATGTTTAGAAATAGACTTATGCAGAATTAAATATGCTTACAGAATTATATATATGAATATATTTATGAATACATTTATACAGAATATATATATATATATATATATATATATATACGGAATTTTATATACATTCAGAATTAAATAAACAGAATTATATATATGTATATATATACAGAATTATGCATACATACAGAATTTTATATGCATACACAATTAAATAAACAAATTATGCGTACAGAAAAATATACAATGATAAATTTCAAGCGAAAAGTTAATTAACTTTGCTCACAGTTTATAGAATAATGTCCTAAAGCCAAAGTATTTATTTTATTATTTAGCAAGAATCTTTTTTCATCATGAACAGAAAGGGTGAACTTGTTGAGAGTTACACAATAAATATTATGATTTACACATCTAATTAGATTCATTGAGGTATACAAATTAATGTCTTCTAGTAGACACCTACGATAATCTTCAAAATCAATTTTTTTCTGCAAAGTTGATTTCTTTACGCCTTTAAATTTTTTTATCAAATGACAACCATCCACTTTAAAGGAATACCTTTTCGATCGCAAACCTATAAATTCGGTCATTACTTTACCACAATTTTCGTCTTTCATTTTACCCAAAACATTTTTATTTTTGCGAGGAATCCCATATATATTTATTGTTGGGTATCCTGAAGTGTCAAAGATATATATATATATATATTAATATCACTATAAATATAATCGCATTTTATATTATAAATGAAGCTATCAGTATCATTACATAAAAGTTTTACATTTTCTCCGTAACACGCTTTCATCTTATGGTAATGAAACTCATACATCAAAGTCTTGGAAATATCGAGTATCGACATCCCTACTGCTATAGGTTTGTTCAATGTTAGTGAGGTTTTACCCATATTAAAAGCTGCTAAATTCTCACAGAAAATGGTCTTATCTTTAAAATTTGGTTTAGATATAATTTTTCTGCCTTTTCCCCATTACTACTCAGACGAATATCCACACGTTTTCGTATGTTCTCCATTGTTTTCCCAAAGATAGCGTTATTCATTTTAATTTGTAAAAAATTTTCTCAAATTCATTTTCAGCTTCAGTACGGAACTGTGTGTTCCTGTTTATCTACGGTTGAAGCCAGGATTATTGATGGAATTCTAAAATTTTATGCACCCTTTTCAAAACTAAACCTAAATTTAAATATTCTCTTAAATTTCTGATACGGACTGCATGGTTTGTTTTCGGGTAAAATGTGGTTAATAATCTCTTTTCTTTACATCCGGGGGGTACTGAAGATTCAGGGGCTAATGGTAAGTCCGAGTGGTCATCATGTAAAGATTCTGGATATTCTAAATTCACTTCGAGAATATATCCTTTTTCCCCATTCTCATCGATGTTGTCAACGTCTAAAAAATCTACCCACTTAAAATCATTTAAAGGAAGGTATTGACTCATAGACCAACCGTAAAGATTATTGGTATCGAAATATAGCAAAAAGTTTTGCGGTTTACTAGGTTCAAAGTTTGGGAGAAACTTATTATTTGCTCTGGCATAACGATGAGAGCATTGTGAGAACCCACCCCGTATACCCTTCTCTATGAACAAATACACGTCAGAGTCCATCAATAACTCAATTTTAACTTTGGTGAATTTCAACATTGAATCCCATGAAAGACCTGGTGCAGTGTAATACCACACTGGATCCAAATTGTAGGCTTTCATACACACGCTACGAAAATTCTCAAAAATATCGCTTAAAAGAACATCGGTTTTTTCATACAAATCAGAATATTCCCCTAAAGTTTTTAAATTAAACGCATTCCACACGTGATTTGCATGCTGATAATCATTATCGGTTATATCTTCATCGTTGAGACGACTGAAAAATTTCTTTTTTCGGGTAAACATGTTTCGTTCAACTTTTTGGGACCCGACACATAATCATAAGGGAAGCATCCCTTTCTCATAAAAAAGGTGACTTTATCTTCGGAAATAAATGACTTTATATTTCTAAATTGGTCTGATTTTAGATTTATAATTAATTTTTCTAAACTACTCGGCATAAATCTACAAGAGTCTAGAAGCCGAATAAAAAACTTTTTACTATATTTTTTGGAAAAAGAAATACATTTTTCTGTATTTTCAGGTATACATTTATATAATAATCGTTATTTCCAAGCTCTTTGATGAATAAGTGAGAATCATAACCGGATAAAGTATGGAGTATAAAAGGTAGAAATGCCGGTACTTTAATCTTTAAATTACAAGAATTATGTGCTGGCCTCCGTAAAAACCTGTTAATTGACAATGATTCCGTACTTTCCAGTTCCCTTTTGTAAAACTACCATTACAGATAAAACAGGGACTAGAAGAATCATAAACATCTTGCTGCTCCTTCGTGAGGGGAATCATGGACTTTTTAATTGAATACAAATATTCAATCTCCTTTGCTTCCTTAATCGCGACTTCCATGAAAACTTTAGCAGCATTCATTCCTCTATACACAATAGGACATTTATACATTCCATTCATATAACATATATATATATATATATATATATATATATATATATATATATATATATATATATATATATATATATATATATACATAACATATACAAAAACTATATGGTTCATGTTTTTGGTACTTAACGGTGAAAGAATTTTCGGAGGAAGGTTCGCAAGATGAGATGGGCTTAGTAAAACATTCGAAATCTGCATAAGCAACAAATGGAATTTTCAAAGTGTGCTGAAAGTTTTTAAAGTACAGCCATTTCTTTTTCGGCATTTCAATTTTTACACTGTCGTGTGAATTACAATTTTCTCTCTGTTTTTAAAGAACATTTTCAGAAGAGAAATGCTGCAAACAACGACGACAGGTAATAGTCATGTGATGGAATTTGCTGAGTTGACTTGAAACAAGTCTAAAGAGATGATTTTTTATCCAGCAATAATGAGAATTATTAATAGAATTTTTAGATACAACAGATCAACGTGTTTATTCTTTTCCGCGTAGGTGATAAGAAGAGGAAACGCTTTGTTTTCTTCATTTAAACCATACACATTAATAGATATTTCATTCAGTTTTTTTTTCAAAAATAAGACTACACGGTACCCTTTTTCAAAAAAAGTTTTTGGAGACAGTTACAGTAAAAAAATTGATGTTTTATATTTAGATTATATTGTTAAGCTGGTAAGTAAGCAAAAAGTCAGTTTGACCAGCCATTATTTTAAAATTTTACAAAATTAGGAATTTTTGAAGTGTTTTCAAACTCTTATAAAATACTCAATTTTTAAAAATTTTTAGTAATTTTAAGTTATTTATGATTCTTAGATTATTACAAACAATATTTAGTATGGATTTGAAAATCTATTCGCTTGTTGATTTTTAATAATTATTTTTCTAGAAAAACCTGGAAAAAACACGAAAATTTTAAAATATCAACTTTGGCATTTTTAGAAAAATAACTAGAGCCCTAAATCCATACTAACTTTTATAGAACATACATTTGGGAGTATATACAAAAAGTTCAAGGCTCTATCTTGAACAGTAAAAAAGCCTTATGGTTTAGAAAACAGTTATACCTTCAAAATTAAAAGTCTGAGATAAACGCATTTAAAGTTTGTAAATTCATAAAACAAAAACTTATAATGCCCGTAAAACTCTAATTTTTTAACATGTTATTTTCCAATGTATGTTCTACATTAAAACACTATTTTTATTAAATATGACTGAAAATTATATTTTTAATTCAAAGTATATTTTTGCATAATAATGATAGCATTTGTTAAGAAGTCAGTTTATTCAGCTTTATCTTAACCTAATATTTCACAAAAGTTTGGAAACACGAAGCATTTATGTACAAAATACTAATGATACTAACATAAGCTAAAAATAGTCAGGTTTGCTCATAAAATTTAATTTTGTTCAGTTTTAAATTGGGGCAGTTTAGGAAGTTTTAGCTCTTGTCGTACGACTTTAAAATACTAAAATATAGTACTACAATATGTTTAGTATAATGTAGTTTGGTACATCAAGGAAATATTCAGTTATATCTGCTGCATTTGAATTCAGAATGCTTGTATTCGGAAGTCTAATTGCAGAATCAGCTGAGGGCTAATTTTTAGATACATCATTTTCAGTAATATTCCATCTCTTCGAAATATTGTTTCTCACAGAAACCCAGAACGCATTTGCCATGGCATTTTCTCTACAGGAAAAAATAATGATATAGCTTTTAAGTTATATAAATTATTTTTAAAACACAAATTGGCCATGAAATTAATCTTTATTAATTAATTATGAGAACTCAAAAAACTCAAAACATAATCAAGCAGAAATGATTTTAGTAATAAAAAATTGGAATTAATAACGATTTCAAGCTAAAAGCTCAAAACTATTTTTAATTAATTCAACCTAAGTGTGAAAAAATGCTTTAAAAGGAAACCGAAACCAAAACCAGAGCTCATAAAAGTTTCAAATATCTTAAAAACTCATTTGCTAACAGATCTGAAATTTGTGGCAAGCATCTCAATGATATGGGACACCAAAAAATAAAGAAAAATTTTTTTCGGTAAAAATGAAATTTTTAGGGTACTGTGTAGCCTTAACTATATTTTTTAAAGGAGTCGGAAAATTTATTCCAGTGAAATCTAAAGTATTAAAGAAAGTTTCATATTGCTGTACGCGATGTGCATTATCCTTCACCGGAAAGAGAGCCGAGAGTACGGCCCATTTAAAGCAAAAATTATCGTGGTTTTGGACGTTAATCATGGCATGATTCTTTTTAATTATCTCTGGTAAATTAATAAACAATGAGGCATGTAAAGGATTAAATTTGTTAATTCGGATTTCTAAATACATTATAGAACCAAGAGTACAACCCGATTGTTTTTCTTGGCAATCGGCGGTCTCCGCTAAAAGTTTGTCTACAATCGAATTATAAAGTTCTCCAATATTTCTTTGAGTAAGAATAATGTTATTTTTGTTTTAAAATTTTTCTCATCGGTAATAATCCTGGCATTTGACGCTTTAGAATAATTACATATTAGCATACAATTAACTTTGAGTTCATTCTTTTGTAATTCATTTATAATTACATTAAGAAAAATCCTGTTTTATGGAACTTAGCAACTGTTTGATATCAAGAAAATGATATTGTCTAAGCGCAACGTTTTGATTCTAGTTTTAAATGCACTCTGAATCAGAGGAAATGAGTTTGATAAAGGAATATTGCCTACCTCCATTTGGCGTGGATTGTTCTCAGTTGATGTGCTGGTACATTTTCCTCTCCATTAGTTGCGTGGATTTTCAAATGTCTATTTAATCCATGTACTGTTACACAGTTTTTACTACACACTGGACAGAGGAAAGAAGATGATGCTACGTGAACTGTCTTTACATGTTGATTAAGACTGTTTCTTTTTGATAGAACACTTTTCCACACTCGAAGCAATTGAAGACTTTCTTTCTAGTAGAATTGGAAAGTTTGATGGCTCGAGTATTCTCATCATTTGTAGCATGGGATGTAGAAGAGGCATTTTCCTTCTCAGAATAGCGGTGCACTCTAATTCGAGATGAACTTTCTGAAGTATTTTGAACAAATGGGCATCCAAGGGCTGTTGATTGGTCGTCTTAGACTGTTCATTCTATTAAAAGTGCGTTTGCAGACTGCACAGATGTACGAAGATACCGAATGAAATGTCTTAATATGAAGATTCAAACTCTTCTGTTGAGAAAATTTTTTTTTACAGTCTTTACAATTAAAGTTATTATTTTCGCTGGTTAACTGGAATGACTCGTTCCATTGGCTATTGTTGATATCTCCAAAATACATTTCAGCTAATACATTCCCATCAATGGGAATGTCAACTTCGTTAAATATTTTCTCTAATTGATCCATTTCGTTTTACAGATATTAAATACTAAATTTTCGGAAAATAAAATTCAAAGTAATTGCTATTAAATTGGAAGTAGTAAGCAATTTCTTTATACCGAACGCGATCAAACGTGCTGTACTTAAGCAAGTGAGTATAATTTCGAGCTGTTCCTATTTATAAACCATTGCCATAACCAGAAGGGAACGTTATCTTAATCACGTTATTGATTATTTACAAAATGGGTGATCGTCTTCGAACTCATTACCACGCTGATTTGGAATGAGCTAGTGTGCATACTTTCCAAAGTAATCTGTAGGTTAAATGTTATTTTATGTTCTAGCAAGAGTCGCCAATTCTTATCTAAGAGGCCAACTACCAATTTCAGATAAAATTCCGAGCTACATGTATGAGTACCTTTATGGTAATGTAATCTATCCCCACTACATTACTCTATAGCAGTAATTATATTTTGTATTGATATGCACATAGGATTTCTGGAGCCTTTTCCGCGTGAATAAATAAGGTTCTTATCAAGACACACATTCTGATATATATCTAGAACATTTCTCTACGACCATATAAGTACACATTCCATTTTTACCCTACTGAGTAATACTTTATCAGACTTATGATTCATTCTGAACGTGACTTCGTTTGGTCCAAACATGCACCGTACGTTTATTTCCAAAATTGCAAGATTACCCAATAAAATAAAGAAATCCCCAGTTTTGAATAGTTTGCATCGAATTTTTCAAACAGAGTGCTATTAAATTTTAGTTGTAGGAAACTCGACTTCATTTTTACTACTTTATATTCGATTTTTGATGTATTCACAAAATCTCAACGAAGCATTAGGTCTTCGTAGTCGAATGGATAGAAAACATGTCTAACTTTCAAGTACTAAGACTTTTGAGGTTCGAAACTTAAGAATAAGCATAATTCTGTACTTATAAATTCAAATCGTTCATAGATGGCACCACAGGCGAATAGCACTTTAGTTTAAAAAATATAAAAATATTTCAGGGGGAAAATATATTATAATAAAATATATTCATTAACCCCCTAAGTAACAAATTATGTCCCCTTCGAAAAAGTTTGATTCATTCATCCCAATTAAAATTTGCTTCTAATGACGTAATTAAAAAATCATAATCATTTAATTAAAACTATATCAGAATATAACTCGTTATCGCTAAAAGCATGCATTTCTTATCAGTACAGAGCCCCGAAACCCTTATCAGTCAAAAACCATCTTCCCTGTCCATACCCGTGGGGGGGACTTCCACCCTCTTTTGTTTGCATGTACCTCGACCTCCTGGAAACTCTGGCACCTCTGGAACCTCTGTTCCAGAACCGGTATATTTTAACTACTATTAATTTTTACCTTTACTTTATTATATAAAGTATATGTTAGAGTAGTCAAAATAGTTTATAGTAAATATATATTAATAATAATAATATATAAAAAATATATAGCATATATATATGAAAAATTTTATAGTAAAAATATTAAAATTAACAATACATGAAAATACATAGCATGTGTAGAAAATAGTTTTATAAAAAAAATATGTTTAAACTATAATATATATACACTCAGGAACATTGAAAATTGCGACCCAAGAAGGAAGCTAAGTACAAACGCGAAACTTTGCAAATAAGTACAGCGTAATGTGATATGCAAATGATCCAAGTTTTGTGCCAATACGCATGCTCATACACGCCGAGGTGGCGCGCTACAATCAGGAAGCAGGTGCTATATAAACCAGTGCAAATTCAAAGATTCATAAACGGGACGATTACCCGCCGATTGTAGGAAGACTTCGGTAAGCGAAACATGCCAGGTAAACGTGCCAGAAAACATTTCTCACAGTTAAGGGAGTTTGAGAGAGGCCTGATCATCGGGATGAAAAGTGCAGGCCGGTCGACGCGCCGTGTTGCTGACCAGGTGGATCGTTCGGAGTGTGCCGTTAGAAATCGTTAGCAGCAGTGGACACGAGAAGGTACCCAGAGAGAAGGTCTGGAGCGACCAGGAAAACCACGAAGAGAGAGGATCGAAGCATCATGCGGCAAACACTTGTGGACCCCACTGTGACTCGTTCAACGATACGAGCAGAAGTAGGCGTAGCAATTGTTTCGCAAACAATTTCCAGACACCTTGCAGAAGCAAATCTTAAATCCAAGCGCCCTTTCCGTGCACTCCCTTTAACACCGGAACATCGGCAACTGCGTCTACAGTGGTGCCAAGCCAGATCAATGTGGAATGTCACAGATTGGCACAAGGTTGTGTTTAGTGATGAATCCCGGCTTGTTTTGGGTATAGATGATAACTGTGTACGTATGTGGAGGCGCCCAGTTTGAGAAACACTGTTTTAACGTATTACGATAATTTTGTTTAGTAATAAATAAAACAATCTATAATTTCTAAATAATTAATTTAAATTGGTTCAAACTGTGAAAAGAATTTTCAAAGAAATAAAGTATATTAAGTTTACTAAAGGATACTCACGCATTTTTTGTTCTTTTTATTTAGGGGTAACATGTGAAAGAAACACATAACTTCTCTAATATAATCTAAGACTTCTAAGAGAACAATTATTTGTAGGATTGAACTTAAAAAGCACACATTCTTTTTTCCTGTTTGTATTTATTACTATCTTAAGAGTGATTTGCACGATACCTTCTTGATTAAGATCTTTTGCCCAGAGAATTTAAAAGAGTATTTAATGCAAACTACACTCTTGTCCATAAATTAAAGATAATTCAGAATGACACAGAAATTAAACTCTAAAATGAAAATTTCACCTATAGAATTATCATACACATCTTAAAGAATAATATACAAATTACAGCAAACCACCAGATGGCGCGGATAGTACGTCAAAATGACGAGAGTGTAAGAGAGGGGTATATAAGGAATGGTGGCAAAGAAGTAAAATTGTTCACAAGCGCATTAAAAGCCTTTCAGTGCAATAACCCCATAGTTATGGCACAGAGGATGTATTGAGATGATTTTTTACGTGGTAGAGTTATTGGACGACTGGAATGGGGACGTACTCAGCTATAAATATCCGAGGAATTTGGAATCGCCCTCAGTGTCATCTCCAGGCTTTGACAACGATTTCAAGATGATGGTAATGTGAGTAGATGTTGCAGGTCAGATCGCCCCGAGTGATAACGCTGAATGAGGACCGGTATTTGGCAGTTACTGCCAAAAGAAAAGACGGAGCACAGCGTCAGTCCTGTCTCGTCAGCTCTCTTCAGCTACCGCTACGATAGTTTCAAGATAGGCCGTCTACAGACGTTTAGGGCACATTGGACTATATGCTCGTAGGCCTGTCAGATGTGTTCCACTTAACGCAACTCACTGTTGCCCGCGATTAACCTGGAGTAAAGAGCATGCAATATGGACACCACAACAGTGGTCTTGTGTGATGTTTTCCGACGAGTCCAGGTTTAGTTTGCAGTCTGATTCTCGCCGGACTTTAATATGGAGAGCGCCAGGTACCCCTTTCCACCAAGAGAACACCATTCAACGACACCGTTAAGGTGGTGCAGGATGGCTCACACATTTGGGGAGGAATTATTTTTGGTTCCGGAACTGACCTGCATGTTCAGAGTGTAACGTTGACGGGCCAACTATCGGGATGTCATTCTGGAACAACATGTACGTTTGTTTCGGGGCACCATGGGTGAACAATTTCTGTTTATGGATGACAACGCCCGTCCTCATCGTGCAAACATTGTAGACGAATGCTTTCAATCGGAGGATATCACCCGTATGGATTGGCCAGCATACTCACCGGACTTGAATCCAATAGAGCATGTGTGCGATATGCTTGGCCGATGAATTGCAGCCCGTCAAGACCCTCCCACCTGTCTACCGGAACTTCGGAGAGCATTGTGCTTGATGAGTGGTGTAATATTCCCCAAGATCAGATTGTTAATTTGATACTCAGCATGCCTACGCATTGTAAGGTCAGTATTGCATCGTCTGGGAGACATAGTCCGTATTAACCATCATACTAACCATGTTATACTGTTTTTTGTAAATAGGTTCTTTTTTGGAATTTGCTCCAAGGAGTAAAAATTGCAATTTTTATTAATTATGTCAAACATACAGCTTTTTTTTCTGTTTACCTTTTGTTTAATAGACTTTACAAATAAGTCAAATTTGTTTTGCTTCTGTCTCTTTCTTTGCCTGCATTTCATTAAACTTATTTAATGGACATGAGTGTAATAATTAATTATGTGTATAATTAATTATAAAAATACATAAAAATCGAATAATTTCTTTAAAATATTATTCTATTTTATTTATAGTCAAAAAATGAAAAGTTCTCTATGGGTGCGGCACATTAGGTGTGTGCACGAGGGCGGCCGATACCCTAGGATCGGCCCTGGATGTAGGTTAAAAAGTGCTGACAGGTTGGCTGGGTTGATTTAAGAAAAAATTGCGAGCCTTCAGTAATATACTTCTTTAGCTTAACTATGGAAAGAAACGCTGAAATGGTTAATGTTTTTAAAAAAATTATGCTGTCATCTTGTACGGGTAAATTAACCTCATTAAATTTAGCAAATCAATCTGCTAATTAAAAAAAATTTGGTTTCCCCTTTGATTAATTTTTTTAAAATTAAAGTCACGATCTAGTTTAATGAGAGCCACTATCACCCCCCACTATAGACACCCACTTACACCTCATTGACCACCAAACTATTTTTTTGCTGACGAGGGTCCCTTGCAGGTCGTCATAGACCCCTGGGGTCTATATAGACCACTTTGGGAATCACTGGTATAAAAGATCTTAATTAAAAAGGTATCAAGCAAATTCCTCTTAAAATGGCAATATTATGCAATATATATAAAGAGTGGTTTTTTTTCATGTATAGAAGTTTAAGTTGGCATTACTTTCCAAGATGGCGACCGATTTAACAGCTGTCAAGTGATTTATTCTCATTTGGTTTGGAAATTCATCATGAATAGACTCACGTCTGAACAACGCTTTCAAATTGTGCAATTTTATTTCGAAAGCAATGGTTCTGTGCGGAATACGTATTCCCGATTTTCATAAGCGAATTTTGTTTAGGGATGAAGCGCACTTCTGGTTGAATGGCTACGTCAACAAACAAAACTGCCGCATTTGGAGTGAAGCTAATCCACAAGTGTATGTCGAAACACCATTACATTCAGAAAAACGGACTGTTTGGTGCGCTTTATGGGCTGGTGGAATCATTGGTCCGTACTTCTTCAAAAACGATGAAGGCCACAACGTTACAGTCAATGGTGATCGGTATAGAGCCATGATTACTAACGTTTTCATTCCTGAATTGAACAATCATGATGTCTAGGAGCTGTGGTTCCAACAAGACGGCGCAACATGTCACACAGCTCGTGCCACAATCGATTTATTGAAAGACACGTTTGGTGACCGCCTCATTTCACGTTTTGGACCTGAGAATTGGCCTCCAAGATCTTGTGATTTAACACCGCTAGACTATTTTCTGTGGGGCTATGTAAAGTCATTGGTCTATGCGGATAAGCCACAAACGCTTGACCATTTGAAAGACAACATTCGCCGTGTTATTGCTGATATAGGGCCACAAATGTTGGAACAAGTCATCGAAAATTGGACGTCCAGATTGGACTACATCCTAGCCAGCCGTGGCAGTCATATGCCAGAAATCATATTTAAAATGTAATGCCACAAGATTATCTGTCGAATAAAAAAAATTCATGTCAATCGAATAATACATCGTTGTTTTATTGCAATTTAAAGTTCTATACCTCTAAAAAAACACCCTTTATATATTGTTCAAGTTTTTAAAATTTTATCTTACAAAATAATGGCTATTTTAACACAGCCTTAGAATGGATTAGAAAAATTATATGTTTATTTCACATGTTACATTCAATAAAAAGAAAACAAAATGTCTATATAAGAAAAAATAACTTATATTTTTCTTTGAAATTTCTTTTAACAGTTTGAAGCTATATAAATTAAATATTTAGCAATTATAGACTAGTTCATTTATAACTAAACAAAGCTATCACAATATATTACAATTACGAAACAAAATCATTATAATAAATATAACTACGTTGTATTTCAATTTCGAACTATTGCTATTAGGATCCTTTAGGTATGGTAAATAATTAACGAATGTATTGAAAAAAAATCTCATTAATGTTTTACATCTTGAATTACCTACAATCACCTTTTATAAGCAACTAAAGAAGCAAATAATATTTTTTCATTTCAATAACCATGTCAATCGAAAATGTTTTAAGACGACGACGGAACATTGAAACTACGAAAACACACATACTTAAATAAGTTAATCAACATGAAAATATTCTGCGAAACGGGTGACATCTATATTTCTATAAGAAAGACGAAATATAAATAAAATAGATAAAGCACAAATGCAGAAAAATAATTTTTTCTTTTCACTTTATCTTACGCAATGATTAAAATTCCTGGGCATTAAAAATCTAAAAAAGAATTTGAAAATGAAAATATTGTTTTCTTTCTTATTGTCCGACTTTGACTTGTCTGCATAAGCACAGGAAGCTAAAAGACAAGATTCCCTCAGTTTTCTTCGAAAAAGGTCTCTTCCTCAGGGTCATTCTGCCCCTTTCTTTTCATTCATAAAACGTGACCGTGCTTTTCATCATTTTTGTTGAGACTAATCTCTGCCAAAATCTATCTCTTTCAATAGCACCTGAATTCATGCATACAAAGCAGTAACACTTGTAGGAAATTAGTTGGAAGAGAAGGAACCGGATGCCGAAATTCTTCTTTATCGCCCTCTCGCCTTTCCCCCATGGGACCAGCGTTGGGAAACATAACTTTGAATACTAATGAATACTTGTTAAAAAAAACTCTAGGACTCCAGGGAAAATATAAATATTTTGCATACACATTTTTAGCTTTTTTTCTTTAGAATTTTTATCTTGACTCATGGAACCCCTGGTTAATCTTGGTTTATTTCTTCATAAACTAGTTAATTTTACAGCCAATCTGCCGCCTCCTAAGATTGCCTCCCCTGCCATTAGCCCGGCTTGCCCACCCCTAGCGCCGGCCCTGGAGGGAGACCTAATGCTATTCGGAGAGCTTTAGTTTGGATAACATTGAGAGGTTTTAATTGATTTTCAGACCATTTATTTATTATGTGACAAATATAATAAAAAAACACTGCATATGCTATTATTGACTAAATTAATGAGATCTCTTGATCTCGGCGCCCATAATGTTTATATGCTATGCCCTTCAGTGCCTTGATCCTTTTCAAGGCTTTACTGCTTAGTTGATTTTTAATATATAAATTTTGCAACGCTTAGAAAAAAAACTCCTAAGTATTTAATACAAGTTTCCCATTGTAGGGGAAATCCAGCCAACAAAATATTAGGAAAGGTATAATTTTCTTTATTTGATAATTCAGCTATTGTATATTTCTCTGGGCTTAAATTCGGTTTTCAATATTTACACCACTGGGAGTTTCTTCCCAGAGCATTTTGTATTTTTTTGCAAATAACATCAAGAGATTTATGAGAGCAAAATATAAAAATGTCGTTGGCATAAACCAAGCATTCAATTCCCAATTCTAAGGTATTAAAAATATCATGCATGCAAATAGTGCACAAAATAGGAGATAGAACACTGCCTTGGGCTAGGCTCTGCGGAAGAAGCTTTTTGGGAGAAAAATAACACCTCCTTTTTATTTGGAATGATCGAGATGTGAGAAATTTATGTATCCAATTTGCTATGTTTCCTGCCATACCAATTTGTAAACATTTATAAATAAGACCATCCACGTAAACAGAGTCGTATAAACTTTTAATGTCTAAACTTATTCCTACAAAAAAAATTTCTGTAATTTTGCATTTATTATTGCCTTATGTACAAAATAAGTAGCATTTCTGCTTTCTTTGAAAGGATTGAAGCCATTATGTTGGGGATGAATTTTTCTTTCTTTAGTTAAATAGTAAGAAATCTGATTAGCCAAAATTCTCTCAAAAGTTTTTAAAATACAGAAGTCAGAGCTATTGGTCTGTAGGAAGATATACCAGTTTTACCTTTACACGGTTTTGGAATCGGGAGAATGATTGCATGCTTCCAAGAATCTGGAACGATTGCATTATCAAATAATTTTTGAAAATATCTTAAAATTACATCACGTTGACCCTGATTAAGATTTTTAACGAAAATTGCTGTAACATAATCAGCCCCAGAAGTTGCATTTTTTGAATTTTTTATTGCAGTATGCAATTCAAGAATATGGAATGGTTTATTAAGAAGGTTATTTTTGTCGCAGAGAAAATCCAAAGAAAGCGGTTCATGATAAGCATTTTTAGATGCAAAATAATCTGCAAACATATCTGCTTGCAATTGAGGATGAGTGATAAACTTATTATTAAGCTGAAGAATGTTAAGTTTTTGATCAGTGTCAGTAACTGTGGAAAATTTTTTCAGAATATTAAAAAACATCTTGGGATTAAAAATATTATTGCATATCTTGTCCCAGTACATTCTTTTAGCAGTTTTAATGTAGAATCTAAGTTTGCTCGCATATTGTTTATATCTGATCCATAATTCAGATGAAATTTCACTAATAGCTCTCTTCCTAAATATTTTTTAAGCTTATAGAATTTAGAACACGTACTATTCCACCATGGTGGGAAGAATCTATTCGAAACTTTAACTTCCCTAATATTAGTAGTAATGACTTGCGATATCTTATCTCGGAAAGATTCTCAGAATTAACTTCTGGATTATTTAAAATAAAATGCGTTTGGTTCATAACTGCTTCTCAGTTTACTTTTTTTAAAATTCGCTTATTTGAATTGAGGAGAGAAAGCTCTGTAATATTTGGACTATGATCACTTTCAAAAGAGCAATCTAAAACATAACTATTGCAGTATCCAGACATGCTTGGAGAACAAACTGTGAGATCTATCAAGGATGCTGCACCTTCTGAACTTCTATAGATGGAACAGTTGTGTTAAGAAGAACAAAATTAGAATCAGTAATTCATTGAACAAAGTCATTACTGTACCTTGAGATGTGATCCGATCCCCACATCGGGTGATGAAGGTTAAAATAACCAAAAATGAACATCAAGCCGTTAAGGATTCAAGAAAAGATTTAATCAGCATAATATTAAATCCCCGTGGAACGTAAATATTTACAATATAAAATGAAATATTTTGAACATCAATTTTAATTGAGAGGATTTCTAATTCTCTGATTTGTTGAATCTGTTGTGCAGAAATATTTGAAGGAACAACTGTTACTAAACCACCACCTGATCTGTCTTTTCTAAAATTGGTTTTATTTGGAAGATTTATATTACCATGAATTAATAAAAAGTTTTCTTGAAAATTCCAAATATCTGCTGCAGAAAAGGGAGGAATATTTAACCATATGAATTTATTTTTGAGGCTTCTAAAATATCATCGAATTATATTCATAAATACTTCAGGAAAAAAATTAACTAGAAAAAACTATCATCCTTTTGAGGAAAGAAAAACAAACTAATGAAGACAATAATTAGCTTTCAAAATAAAAACTTGAAAAAAGAAACGTATTTACAAAAACCATCATAATTCCGTATTTATCCCATGTCTATGTTATAGGATGCGTCACTTTCACTAAATTCACGGGTTTTATCAATTTGTGACCAACAGCCTTTTTCTTCCACAATGGGGAATGACTCGATTGCACTATTTCAAAAACCTTGATAAGTTGAGAAAGTACAGACTCCACATTGTTTTTTGAAAAGCTTCCATAATTAAAGAGGTTTGCTTTTCTAATACTGCTTGAAAAGATGCCAGCATGTTTTCAAGTAATTTTTCTAGATAGTCTTGCATATCTAGATTAACTGCATTAGTCTGGATTAATGCAGAATATGATGCCCTTGTCACGGAATCTTCGTGCTTCACCCAATGTAAGATGTTGCTCACATTTCAACTCCAATATATTTTTTTCTTTTATATATTCGGAACAATTTAATGAGTTACCTGGGTGATCACACCTTTGCAATTTATGCATCTTGAGTTACTAGAACATTGTCCAGAATGCGAAACACCACAGTTGATATATATTGCAGTTTTTTGGTAAAATCTAGCAGAATGTTGAAAACTAAAACATGTTGTACATTGTCTGGGTTATCTATGAAATTTTGAATTCGATGATTGATGAACCATAGTTTTACAGTTTCCGGTAAAGTTGTCCCGAGTATTATAATTAATATTGATGAGAATTGTTGCTGAGAACCAGTTTTAATAAATCTTCTCATCTGTATTATTTCAAAATAATTGGTTTGTTGCAGTTCCTTTACTATCTCTTTCAGAGATATCTCAAGTGGAATTTCATAAATGAAAAATCTAGACGTGATTTCCTCTCGAAGAATATTCGTCTTAACTGACACATTTAAAATTTTCTAAAGAGATGGAATTCGTGCTGCACATACTGGGTCTAGCGTAGAGAATCTTATCTTTCCATTAGGAGTAAAAGTCATACATTTTATATTCTCATGACGAGCAATTTTTTTCTTTATTTCTGCATGTAAAGCTGTGAGTTGGATTTTGGAATCTGAGAGGATCCTTGACTATTTTCAACTAATATATTGATTTCGGTTATAATTTTTTCCAGCTCGTAAAATAATTTCGACGTCACTCACAGAAGATCTGAAGAATTTTGAAAATCCTGATTCCATTGTTAAACTATAGGTGACTAAGGGTTGTTTCTCAACGTCGGAGACGATAAATCTAGAATGACTCAGCTTGAATCTTTTTTAAATAAAAAAAACCAGAGAAAAATAGAAATTGGAAAATTACCAAAAAACTAAACCAAGAGAAGAGGGGGGACCCTCTTGCTCTGAAAAGGGAACCAAATAAAAAAAGAAAGATACAACCTTTTAAGACTTGAGGAAAATAACACACCACCTTCAACTTTTCAACTAACTCCTTGAAGGTGATATTGTAACGAGGATCAATTTTGAGAAAATATTTTAGATGATTTCGAGGATGCGTATACCTAATTCAGCTTTTTTTTTTATAAAATATGTTCTAAGTCATTTATATAAACAATTACAAGAACGACAAATTGCATTATCCTTAAATTGAATTTTTGAAGAAGTCCTGGGGTAATGATCATTTTGATAAAGATTCGAGTGCGTAGAATTTCTTCTCTTCTATTGTTTGTTCATTTAGAGATGATGCCAATGTGTTTGTAATATTGCCCACAAATTTTCAAAAATACTTGATCGAAAAAAACTATTTGCTTTTTTAAATATTTCTTGGTATATTTTTTTTACTGATGTCTTCTTAAGCAATCCAGTTGATGTAAACGTTAGACTCCGTAACAGATCTTGCGAGATAATCCGCCTGCTCGTTCCAGAGTGTTTTAGAGTGTACCGGAGTCTAAAGTAAAATCAGCTGATTGGTATAATATGATTGTATGTAAATCTTGCTAGCCAGTCTGTGAATCGCCCTATGTGAGATAATTGAATAATTTCGAAGTGCATAGAGAACAGAGAAACTTATCAGAGGATATTAGCAGATTTTTGTTGGAAACAGTTAGATCATCTAAAGCTTGGAAAATAGCCAAAGCTTCAGCAATAAAAAGAGAGTTATTGTGATTACTTCTATAAAAAAGCAAAAAAAGAGAGATTTTCTGTTATACCTGCTATAGATGTTGTTTGTTTATTTTTCGAGGCATCGGTAGCTATTATATGTAAATCCTGAAAATAATACTCAACTGTTTCAACAAATGGACCCTGTGGTAAACCCAACCGTGGGTCCCAAATTGAATATGGAAACCCCTTAGAATATTTAGGAGAATCTGCCCTGCCAGACAGAACTCTAGATGTAAACACTTTAAGCCGATGTGTGATGAGCACCGCAATAGAAAGAATATACAGAATGGGAAATGCTTCTTGCACACCATAACCCCATATAACTTGAATTGGTAAATTTATATCCTGAAATTTGAAGTTATTGGTTTATACTTTACATGGGAAAACTGAAAAGGATGTTATTCTGGGGATTGTGATAATTTGATTACTATCAGCATTTAAAGTATATGTAGTATACTACTAATATTATTTTTTATCTTTCTTCGTATTTTTTAAATTCAGAGAAACAGGGTTATCGCTATATAATGGAGAAAAGTTTGATTGGAGGTTTGAGAAACGAAAAATTTATTTTCCATTCTTCTGATTTTGTCCGAGAGAATTTCTTGTGCAGCTTCATGAGTACAATATTTGGTGTTTCTTGTGGAAGACGTAGTGCGATTCTGAGAGCTTTGGTTTGTATTACATTAAAGGTTTCAATTGATTCTCAGACCATTTATTTGTTATATGACATGTGTAAAAAAAGGCGCTACAGATGCTATTATTGATTAGCTGGATAAGATTTTCAGCTCTCGGACCATAATGCTTGTAAGCCATACCTTTAAAAGCATTGATGTTTTCAGTGCTTTATTTTTCCTTTGATGCATGAGGTTTATATTTTGATTCCGTTTCGAAAAATATACTCCTAAATATTTAATAAAATATTGCCACGGAAGAGGAGTCCCAGTAATAATATATTAGGAAATGAATGTATCCTTTTGTTCGAGAGCTCATCTATGGTACTTTTGTCTGCGATTAAGCTCAATTTTCAATAATTACACGAATGGTTAATTCTCTCTAAAGTATTTTGTAATTTACGACAGCTGATATCAAGTGATTGATGTGAGCAATAGATAAAAATGTCATCAGCGTATATTGAACACTCAACTCCAGTCTTCCAAGTTACAAAAAAGTCATACATATACACTGGTGTATACACTGGTTTCAATATAATTTTGTACAAAAGCTTTCCAAATCAACACATTTAATACCGTAAGATCCCCAATACGTAAGGACATGTGTAATATGTAAGCAACACTTACTAAAAGAGAAATCAGAGGGATAAAAAGAAGCTTTATCGAAAAAGTAGCATGGAGCGCAATGCGACTGAAGGCCGAAACATCCCTGTGATGGGTGTCCAGCAAGAAACATCCGGTCTTTAGTAGGGGATATGATCTCCCCTCACTGCTAGGCAGGTTTCACAGCGTCCGCCCATGCTGAGAATGAGGGTGCCAATGAGTTGTTGAGGCACTGCTGCCCATTCGTCTTGCAGCGCCAATCGAAGCTCCCGAACCGTTACTGGTGGTAAGGTACGAGCTGCCAAGCGTCTGCTTAGAAAATCCCATACATTCTCGATGGGATTGAGATACGGAGATCGTGCCGGCTAATCCATACGTTCAATATCCTCACTCTCTAAGAGCTGTTCGGTAGCTACTGTGCGATGACATGGTGCATTGTCGTCCATGAAAAGGAACTGCAGACCCTTAGCGCCTCTAAAAAGACGCACATATGGAAGAAGAATCTCGTTACAATAACAGGTCCCGTTGACTGAACCTGCGTCGAAGATGTGAAGGTCTGTACGACTACCAATCATGATGCCTCCCCAAACGAGAACACCGCGACCTCCATACTTGTCCCTTTCAATGATGTTCGAGGGATGATTGCGGCTTCCCCGCTCTCTCCAGATGAGTATGCGATGAGAATCGCTACTCAAACTGAATCTGCTCTTATCTGTAAAGAGTACTCGTCCCCATTTATTGTCTCTCCAATTTCGGTGTTCCCGGCACCACAGAGAACGCCTTCTCCGATGGGCAGGCGTTAAAGGTACACACCGTACAGGGCGTCATGCAAACAGACCACCACCGTGTAGTCTTCTGGCCACGGTAAAACGCGATAACGGTCGTCCAGTCGCCTGTGTCGTGTGTCTAGCGATTTCTCCCGCTGTCTGCCGCCTGTTTCTTCTGGCCTGTAAGACAATGTACCGGTCATCTGCGGGTGTGGTTCCTCGTGGACGACCACTACTGAATCCTCGGATAGCTGTTCCTGTAGTTTGAAATTGTCTCCAAAGTCGTGAAACGATGCTGTGAGCAATTCCGAACTCTGCAGGCACACTTGTCACACTGCGGCCTTCCTCCAACTGCCCAATGATTCGACCTCGGGTAAAAGCATTCAGATGTCGTCTAACAGATTGATTATTCGCCATTTCTCGCTGAGGCAGCAACTCGGTGTGATTTTAACTGCTATACAGAGTGCAATCTATTTGCCAGAAATACTGATCTTACACCGACAACATGCTTTATACTACTCAGACACTCCCCCATTACGTCTACCTGCATATCTGCGCATGTGCTACCGTACATCACCTTACTTAATCTCCTGATTGGTCTTTCTGTCCGCTCTGCCTCTTCGTTCAGCTGATATGCTAATTTTTCGACTTCGTCCTTAATTTTTGCACACCAGTGTAGATAGTGAATAATAATGGAGACAGAACACTACCTTGAAGGAAATCCTTAAGCAGTGTTTTTTCGAATGAAAGGCATCCTCTCCATAGAATATGCAGCGATATGTAAGACAAAAATTCATGCATCCAAAGCGCTATTTTCCCATTAATACCAATTTGTAAGCACTTGTAAATGAGACCGTCTATATACACGGAGTCATAAGCACTCTTTATAGGCTAATACCCACGAAGTATTTTTTATCCAAATTTGCGTCTGTTATTGCTTTGTAAATTATATAAGCTGCTGTTCCGTTATCTTTAGAAGGAACAAATCCATAATGTTGTTGATGTAATTTTTGTTCTGTTATAAGAAAGGAGGCAATTTGTGACGGCTCATCCCGTTTCCTACTAAAAACTCCTGTTGAGTTCTTTGGGGACGAAAAAGGCAAATTCTTTCCAACCAAATCCAGAAGGAAAAAGTGACAATGCAAATTAGAAACCATTTAAAAGCAGAAGTTGAACGTAAGCGTTTGACCTATTGGGAAGTGACCATGCTAGTCTGAGTTTAAGCGCGTGAACTGAAGGAAGAGAAGAAAGCCGTCATTGAGTGTGAAGCTATCCGTGACAGAGTGGTCAAGTCAAGGTGGATACTATTCCACGCGAGATAAACAAAAGATATTTAGGATCCTAGAGGATTGCGGTTAAACAAGAGATTAAGGTAGAATAATTCTCTGTTATCTATTAGAACTGAGTATAAGTTGAGATTAGGAATAGGTGGAAATATATTGATCAAAGTCGTGCTTATTTGTAAATACGTATTGTGTGTTTTCTCACCTAGAATCCGCTAAGTTATAATATAAATATTATCATTGTTAGTGTTTAAGTTAAGATCTTAATAAAGGCATTTTAAGATCATGGCAATGCCTGGTTCTTTATTCCCTCCCACACCTCTAGGTCACGAAGATAACTTAAAAGTAAGGTATCTCCCACGGGCAAAAACCTTTCAATGGCGCCCATCCCGGTTTAATTCCCCTCACCCCGAGGCAGGAGGGGCAGCAGGGTTAGGAGGTTTGCAGGAGGTATATTTTTCTGGGTCCGAGAATGTGGAGGATTTTATTGAGGGCATCGATAATCAGATTAAACTACTATACATACCTAGTGATTTATCATGTGCGTATTTGAAAGGTCATCTCCTTGGAAGGGCTCGTGACTGGTACGAAATATTTGGGTCAGCATTAGTGCAAAATACAGCCACGAACTTAACAAAGTACAGCCAGACAGCTTTAACTAAAGACTTCCCCGTTGTCCGTAATAGAAAGGATTTAGAAAGTCAGTTTTATGCGTCCCAACAGAACAGGGATCAGGATTCGACAGATTTTATTTATGATCAACTAAAAGTACATAAAAAAAAGGACTTAGTATGCCCGAAGGAGCTTTAGTGGACCATATTTTTGTTCGCCTCGAACCACAGGTCCAAGATTACGTAGAGGCTAAGAACCCCAAAACAACAGCTCAGTTGTTAGAGGTGATAGCAAAATTAAAAGAAAGATATTCGCTCAAGAAAATGCAGGGTTCGAGGAATAGTGGTAATGTTGAACGACGGGGTTAGAATGAGAGTAGAAGGTCTGATCATGACGATAGACAGAGGAATTGGAGAAATTCGGAAGTTCTCCATAGACCGAGTAAAATAGCAGAAATAATTATTGGAGTAATTATGAGTCCAGTCGTCAAAGAAATCAGTGGTTCGAAAGCAGGAATGAACTGAATAGGGATTATCGAAGATTTGATAGAGGATACCAGCCGGGGAATAGAGTTCAAAGTGAAAATTGTAGCCCAGGGGACCGTAGAAATAGGGGTTCGAGTAGAAATTTTAGTAGATGTAATCAAAGGCAAGGGGTCGATTAAATGTTTTAAAAGTTAAAGATGATCAAAATGATCAGTCGCGCAGTCTGTAAAAGAGGTACCAATTAAATTATCTGCTACATGCATGTCATTAGTGGAACTTCCATATGTTCCCACTTTGTTAGATGAAACTTTTACGAAAACTTTATGAAAGACAGGTGCGGAGAAATCATTTATATCCGAGGATATCTATAGGAAATATTTTTTAACCAAGTGAAAAAATCAAGTGCTCAAGGGATCACGGCACAGGGAACTACATTTCGGAACGTTGGTATAATTGAATTGAATGTGCGGATCAGAGAATTTGTGAAACCTTGCATGTTTCACGTATTCGCTAATTTAGAATACCCATATATTCTTGGTGTTGACTTCATTAGGGGAAGAAGATTGTTTCAGAATTTGATCGGAAAGCGTTGGCAATCCCAGATTCACAGATTGAAAAAGTTGTTACAACGATTGAGGCAGGAAATGTGGAATAGAACTTACCAAAACACAGTGTCGTAACGGAAAATAATTGGGGCCCCCGCAAGGTCAGACTCAAGCCGGATATATATATATATATATATATATACACTCAGGAACATTGAAAATAGCGACCCAAGAAGGAAGCTAAGTACAATCGCGAAACTTGGCAAATAAGTACAGCGTAATGTGATATGCAAATGATCCAAGTTTTGTGCCAATACGCATGGTCATACACGCCGAGGTGGCGCGCTACAATCAGGAAGCAGGTGCTATATAAACCAGTGCAAATTCAAAGATTCATAAACGGGACGATTACCCGCCGATTGTAGGAAGACTTCGGTAAGCGAAACATGCCAGGTAAACGTGCTAGAAGACATTTCTCACAGTTAGGCGAGTTTAAGAGAGGCCTGATCATCGGGATGAAAAGTGCAGGCCGGTCGACGCGCCGTGTTGCTGACCAGGTGGATCATTCGGAGTGTGCCGTTAGAAATCGTTGGGAGCAGTGGACACGAGAAGGTACCCAGAGAGAAGGTCTGGAGCGACCAGGAAAACCACGAAGAGAGAGGATCGAAGCATTATGCGGCAAACACTTGTGGACCCCACTGTGACTCGTTCAACGATACGAGCAGAAGTAGGCGTAGCAATTGTTTCGCAAACAATTTCCAGACACCTTGCAGAAGCAAATCTTAAATCTAAGCACCCTTTCCGTGCACTCCCATTAACACCGAAACATCGGCAACTGCGTCTACAGTGGTGCCAAGCCAGATCAATGTGGAATGTCACAGACTGACAAAAGGTTGTGTTTAGTGATGAATTCCGGTTTGTTTTGGGGACAGATGATAACCGTGTACGGGTGTGGAGGCACCCTGGTGAGCGGAACAATTCCCCCACACTGTTCTGTGCCACACTGCCCGCACAGCTGGTGTAATGGTCTGGGGGGCCATAGCCTATGATAGCTGGTCCACTATAATTGTGATGCGTGGAACCTTAACGGGCCAACGTTAAGTTGATGATATTCTTCGACCCCATGTAGGACCTTTCCTAAATTGTCTCCCAGGGGAAATTTTCCAGCAAGATAATGCTCGTCCGCATGCAGCAAGAGTTGCTCAAGAATTCCTACGTCATTTTCAGACTCTTCCATGGCTGGCCCGCTCCCCCAATTTCTCCCCTGTAGAGCACGTGTGGGATCAGCTAAAACGGCAGATGCCATCGTGTCACTATGTACATGATTTAGAGTTGGCTGTTCAAGATTTGTAGGCCCATCTGCCTCAGGACAACATAAGGTGTATAATCAACTCAATGCCGCACCGTGTGGCGGTCTGTATTGCAGCTGTAGGTGGTCCAACGCGCTATTAAAGTTTTCCAGTATTTGTGCCGTTGCACACCCTGTATTCGTTTAACTGTCTTATTTTTAAGATCAAGTGAACCTCTCATCTGTGTCATTATGTGTATTAAATTTCATTTCAATCCGATGCTTTCTTCTTGGATCACTATTTTCAATGCTCCTGAGTATATATATTTACAAAAAATTGCAAAACCATAGTATAATGTACCTTTACACATCACGTAAAAATATTTAAATATTAAACTTATAACTGAATATAAAATCAACCTGTGTCTGAGTAAACAAAGTAAATAACATTTAACATTAGAGTGTATATATAGTATTTAAAAAATGGAAAATTTAACAACAGTTGACTGATAACCTGGTTACTTAAATGAAAACGATACACTAAGAAAAACACAAACACTGTAAAATAATATTTTCGATTTCAGATCCTTATGATAGAAAAAAGGTATCACTTTCCAAATTCTTCGTTTATGAATCCCGGGATGAGCTTGACCATAATATCGATAAAATTCTAGCATAAATTGTCAAAAAGTCAAAGACACAACTACTGTTACTTATAAGAAAGCATGGACCCAAAAAAGCGATTGACGTCTCACATTTTTCTTAGCAAAGTCGGTTATTAATTCATCCGATTCAATTTTTCTTGCTTCTTGTTGTTCAATACTTACCAAAGACACACACACACACACACAAATAGGAGAGCCTCTCTTCTGACACCGTACAACGTAGATAATTTTTTATTAATTTTAATTTATAGAAAATGACCTTTCCGCCATTGCAGAAGTAACTGGAAGAGTCAAAAACCATAAAACTGCAATACATACATCTGGTAAAATTGGCGCAGAAAACTTATTTTGAATCATCAAAAAATTACCTAAATCTCTTTTATCGAATTTAGCTTAATTAATTCTTCACTAAAAACTGCTTTTAGAGACTTAATTTGATTTGGAAATTCACTAGATAGGTCGAGGCTATATACTTTTTGAAAATTACTGGCTTCCTTATATGAGAGATCATTTGCAGTGCTTACAATATTTTTGGGAGAAAGAAAACTGAATGATTTGTAAATGCCATTCATACTCTCAAAGCGATTTTTTAATTGAGTAGTAATAATATCAACATTGGCCTTAAAAACATCCACCTCAAACAATCGTTCTCTGTCTTGCAATTTTTCATCAGCTTTGAAATCATCGAAAAACTGTCTAACTTTTCTGTCTCTTTTTTTTTTCAAACTCCGGGGTGATAACCCATTTCTTAACCATACCAATAGATTCTTCCTTTCTTTAGCAAAATGGTTACGAAGATTCTCGATAGACGTTAAGCTAGAATTTAACATGTTCTTAGTGTTTTCCAAATCCCTTTTTGGTGATTGTAATGCTTTTGAAGTTAAATTTATACTTTGCAAAATTTGACATTGGAAAATTAGCAAAAGAAAACAAATTGAAACTTTTCCATATGTTTCTAATCGCTAAAGCTTCCTGTTTCTTGTCTTGCTTAGTACTGGTTAGTAAAATATTTGAAAGTACTTTTAAAATAGAAATGTGATTGTAGCGAATTGATATTACAAAGTCAAATCGAGATGACCACCTTGTCGTGCATAATGATTTAATAGTTTGCTGAATGTTCTCGTTATTCTGCACAATTTTCAGATCACTCCACCTTTTAGTGCTGAGCCCAAAAAATGTGTAAATCTTTTGACAAAAGTAATAAAATTCTCTTACATGAGGCATGTTATTACATGCATCGCTTAGAAAAAGATTGAGGTTGTGTGTTGAACAGTGAACGTAATTTGCTCTTGGTTGTCTGTCCTTAATTAATTTCTGTAATCCCCCATACGCTCCACTCATGTTGGCTGCCCCATCATATCCTTGTCCTCGACACTTCGCCAAATTAATGTCCAGTGTATTTAGAAAATTTAACACACTACTTTCCAAACTTTTTGCAGTCTGATTTGCCGCCTCAATAAAGCATAAGAACGTTTCGTTAATTCTGATATTATCTGGCTCATTATTATCATTAACATCAGTTGTTATATACCTTATTATAATAATTGGTCTTTTTTTAAATGTCCTGTGTCGTATCCAGAATAATAGAGAAAAAAGAACATTTTCTTATATTTTTAACAATATTTCCTTTTATTCTAGAGCCTATAATAGCAATAAGTTCATTTTGAATTTTTGGGCTAAGATATTTTTGAATTCTTTATTCTGACAAATGAACATTGAGGAGTGGGTCATATTTAGCTATAAGGTCTATTATATTCAAAAACTTTCCCCTTTGAGTCAAATCTCGAGTTTCTCGATGTCCCCGAAAAGGAAGATTGTACATCGCTAGAGTCATTGTAACGTCTATGATTCTTCGTAAGGTTTGGCTAACCTTATTAACTTCTTCTTTAAAATTGCATTTCAATAATGAATCCACCGTTTTATTTTATATCCAGATGTCATATGTGCGACATGCTTGGATATGAATTATAGAATTTTCAGGCTCTTTAATTCTTTTTGATATTCCTTGCCAGTCATTCACTCCTTTACACCAGGCTTCTTGAAAATACATATTTGTTCTATCAGCGAAAAGCCAACATACCTGACAGTAAGCAACACGAAGTCGTGTTGAATAGCACAGCCATTTCCTTTCGATCTTTTGTCCTGCCTTGGATAAAAAATTGTAATAAGATGATGAAAAGCTCCTTCCCTTGGCATCTTTTTGGAAATTACCTTCTGGTTGGTATGGGGTCCAATTTTAAAATTTGTTCCCTTAAATCTGCATCTATGGGCGTACCTACATAATGTGCAAAATCATTTCTAATCAATTTTGTTTCTTCGTTTTTATGTTCCGACTCCTTTTCTTTAGATAGAGAATCCATATTAGTTGAAGTGTCCGAAACTGTGTTTTTTTCTTGTGAATTAATTTTCACATCCAGGATTTGTTCATCACATTTCCTGGCATTACTACTACTAGCACTTGCACAAGACGATGAACTTGCGGATTTTAAAATGTTATCCAATTTTGGATATTTGCTATTAATATTATACACCTTTTCCTTTCAAATTTTTCGTTTTTGAGAACCACTCAAAGTTTTTTTTAATTTCACTCATTGTAGGACCGCGTTTCTTCTTGTCTTATTAACAAAATAACAGTATAAGAACCAGAATAATTAATTCTATTTACAAAAAACAATTCTAATATTACAAGAGGAAAGTGAGATCAAAATGTTTTAACAGCAAAAGAACACTCCCTATATTGAAGTGCATTGAATATAAAAATATATATGTTCTAAAAATAATTTTGTGAAACATTTCTCATTATGCTTTGTTTGATTGAATACTCATAAATCTACGGAAATTTCTGTGGGCATATGGGTCTCTAAATCATAAATCTAGACCATATAATCATTTAAAATGCTCTCTATGCGTTTTCAAGTATTGCAATACTATTTTTCATGAAAAAAAAGCATAACAGATGTACGTTATTTACGAGTTCGCTAATTGTGTCTATGTGTGTGTGGGGGGGAGCTAAAGACGTCAATAAGTTACTTTGCTACTTCAATAAAAAGTAACATGTCTTTTTTTTCTCCCTACCGCTAACATGAAGTATACTAAAAAAACAGTGATGAATTTTTTTTTATTTTTTTGGCATTTTATCCAATTTTCCTTCTGACTTTCTTTTTATCTGTTAGTAATTTAGATTTGAAAAGAAAACCCACTGAAGAAAAGTTTTTCTTTCGTCGCGGGGATTACAGCAAATTAAAATGTTTTTTGATTTGGTTATTGGATCAAATATATCTTATAAGCGATCGAAGTTTTGATTTTGAATGATGTTAGATCGCCAATTTGAAAATCGCTTGAAAATTTGATTTATAAATGTAAAGCTAATTTTGTGAAACTCTACGTTAATGGATGGCATCAGTATAGCTTTGGGCCCCCTAGAAGCCTTTGGCCCCCCGCAGTGCGGGGGTGTACGTTACGCCACTGCTAAAACAGGGTTGGAAGAAAGTCAGAAAAAGGAGTTGCAGGATTTATTTAATAGTTTTAAAGGATTGTTCTCAGACAAACCAGGCCTCTTGCATGTTTTGTATCATGAGATTGACACGGGGGATAAGTCACCAGTTGTTTCTAGGTCATATCGTTATGACAGGGGTAAGCAAAGCATTTTAGAGTACAATGTAGAGAAAATGTTGAAAGAGGGGCCTATAAAATCGATTCAATCTTTGTACGCCTCGCCAGTTGTGTTGTGCAGAAAAAAGAATGGGTTACCGCTGGATAATCCGGAAGCGTATCGATTTGCCATAGACTACAGAAAGCTTAATGCTATTACGAATTATCCACGGCATCCCTTTCTTTTAATTGATGATTTGATAACGAAAATTCCCCATACGACAATTATGTCGACCTCGGTCCTAAAGTTGGTTTACTTCTAACTCATAGTAAACCACAATGATATTGTTAAGACGGCCTTCGTAACGAAGAATGGTACGTACGCAGTCAGGCGTATGCTGTTCGGGCTGTCAGGGGCTACTCCCTACTTTCAGAAGGCGATAGACATTATTTTAAAACCGGTGATAGGAAGGTTTGTGAATGTTTATATGGATGGCATTATAATATCGTCTCACAATTTAACAGAGTTTTTTAGATTATTAAAGGAAGCAGGATTAACATTAAATAAGGAGAAGTGTAAATTTCGTTTTGATAAATTGAAATATTTAGGTTTTATAATTAGTAAGGATGAAATTACAACGGAAGAGACAAAGGTTCGAGCTAGAGTTGAATGAAACTCCCGAAGAATTCAAAGGAGGTATCCAAATTCTTAGGAAAGTCCCAGTGGTACTAGAAGTTCATTAAGAATTATGCCGATCTATGCAAGACCCTTTATAATTTGAAGAAATTTAAAAAGTTTTGTTGGTCAGTGGAGGTGCAGAAGGCCTTTGACGCACTCAAATCGGCTATAACGAAAGCGCCAGTTTTAAAATACTCGATTTCGAAAAGCTATTTCAGTTGTTTACGGATGCCAGTTCAATAGGCATAGGCGCGGCTCTTAATCAAGAACACAGGCCAGTGGTATATGCCTCCCACACACTTAGTAGTGCGGAGAGAAACTGTACAGTAACGGAAATAGAGTGTTTAGCGGTAGTTTGGGCTCTGAATAAATTCAGAACGTATTTAGGTTCACTGCCAGTAAAAGTTATAACCGATTATGCTGCATTGACGCGTTTAACACAAATGGTAAAAATTTGTCTAGTAGGGTGGTAAGGTGGGTTCTCTCAAATTGGTAGAATTTAATATAGAATGGGAACACCGTCTAGGAACTCAAAATGCGGTGGCTGACGATTTATCGAGGAACCAGGTTGAAAGTATAGTAGGAGAAAAAGTTAATTGGGCAATAACCAGGGATTTAGTACTTTCGTCGCATTAACAGTTAATCAAAGAGCAAAGAAAGGACCCAGAATTAGGTCATATCTATAGATATCTGGAAAACCCAGAAGATAGCTCGGTTAATGCGACAATATGGGAGAACTGGTCTCGCGATTTTAAGATGACTGAGGGCTTGTTGTTTTATGCGAAATACGCAACGACACTAGGTGAAATGCGAGTATACATTCCAAAGTCTTTAATAAATGAAATAAGGAGAGAATTTCACGACACGCCCCTAGCAGGTCATTTAGGACGCTTTAAGACTTACCATAAAATAAGGGACTTTTGTTATTTCCCGTATATGAGAAAATTTATTAAACAATATGTCTCTACATGCTACATGTGACAGGTTAACAGTTATAAAAATGCGTTACCAGCTGCTCGCTTAATTCCGATAGTCTCAAATTAACCAAAAAAGATAGTAAATTTAGATTTGTTAGGTCCGTATCCTGCGTAGCGGGTAAGACGTAACCAATATGTTTTAGCAATAACGGATGATTTCAGCAAGTGGGCTGAAATCATACCCTATGAAAAGGCCTCGGCTCGAATAATAGCTGATAATTTATTTGATAATTATATAACGCGTTAAGGAGCTCCAGTAAAATTAATGAGTGATAACGGTCTCCCCAATTTTTATCAAATATTTTTAATCATTTAAGTAACAGATTAGGCATACGGCATGTGAAGACTGTTATATATGGACCTCAAGCGAATAGAACCGAACGCATGAATCGCAATCTTGTGCAAATGATTGCAAATTATGTGAAGGATCAAAATGATACTTGGAACTAGTTCTTCCGTGAGTTAGTTTATGCTATTCGAACGGCAGTGAATGAAACGACATAAAAAAACCTTGCATAATTATTTTTAGGTCGAAAATTAATTACCCCATTTTAAAAACTAGTGATGGTATCTGACGGAACTGAGTTTGCCGTAGGGTGTATTGAGAAATTATTTGATGAAGCTAGACGAAACACTAAGGCAAAGCATAAAAAGTGGGCGAAATATTCGGATAGACGGAGGCGAGATGTTCAGATTAAAGTTAAGGGTTGGGTCCTGGTGAAAACACATCCTTTAAGTTCGGCAGCACAAAAAGTGGTTGCCAAGTTTAAACCGAAATTTGAAGGTCCTTATATGATATTAGAGGTAAAACAGAATAATTTAGTGGTTTTTAGATCGGGAAAGAGAGAGAGAGAGAGAGAATAACAGTCAATGTAGATCAAGTTAGACTATATCATCATAAGAAAAGCTACGAGATGGAAATAAGAACCAGTAGTTCAGATAACAATAGTTCAAGCTATAAATCGAATAGTCTTGAAGGTATGAAGCCTAGAACAAATGAATCGTAGTATAGTAGGAAGAATGGGTTAGGTGAAAGGCGTGAGTTAAAGGGAAAAGGAACAAGTCTTAAGAAGGATCAGGGTGAGAGGCACACGAGTATTACCAGTAATCGCAGACCACTTGTTAGATCATCCCGCGGCTCTTGGATAGAACCAAATAGAAGAACCAAGAAATGTAGAAAGGAGACTTTGGGATTAAAAAGATCGTTGCAGATTGGATCTGGATTACCAGAGAGGAAGTATAGGAAGGGTCCAAGACAGCAGGTTGCTAAACGAAAATTTTTGGTAAATAGTAACGATTTACCCTATATTAGAAAGAGAGGCAGTAGAGAGGAAACAGTGATGCCAAGTACCAGCGGGTAAAACTTACAGCCAAGAAGGGGTGCAAAGGTGGAGTCCCGACCAGCCAATGAGAAGAGGACACAACAAGGAGGACAAATTCGATCCAGTGGGAGAAACAACAGTACAGACCCTACGCCGAGGAGCAAAGAAGGTCAAACAGCAAGAATGCCAGAAGCAGAAGTGGTCAACAACAGCATTGCCAGTAGAGGAAAGGAGGAGCGAACAGCAACAGATCCCTATCTCCGGAGGTCCTAGTAGGAGACGTCAACTACAAGATATAAAAATCAGATATTGTATGGTTTCATTAAACTTTTTTCTGACAGGCAGTCATAAGAATTATTGCAATACGCGAAAGTCATATGGGTTCTTTTAAAAAAAATTTTTTAAAAAGTCAAAAATTGACACTGTAATGGGTGTATTTTTCTAGACGATTAAAAAATGAACTTTTGGTTTTGTAAAATTTTTCAAAATTTTTTTGAGGAGAAAACAACTGTATATGTACACTTGTTTACTGCTTTGTATGACTTCGCTTAGATGCGATTATTCTTTGGGTTGTTTGTTTTAAGTGACTATTGAAAAAATGTGTTTGTAATAGTATAATATATATATATATATATATGTATATATACATATATATATATATTGTTGTATTGATTCATCTGATGGGATGAATTACATTCTTACTTTCTTTGTAAGAAATCTGTTTCTTAGCAAATTTGGAACATTAAATATAACTTTTTTTAAAAAAGAAATTTCTGGTAATTATAAAAAGTAGTGTGTGATTAAACTGTTTTTTTCTAATATTCACATAAAGTGGGGTTTTTTTTGCTATTCTTGAAAATCAATTTCAGTGTTATTGTAAGGATATATCGAAGTTTTAATGTTATTCCTTATTTTATTTGTTAAAATTGTAGAGAAACATTTGTTTGGTTAACATCTTATAAATTTCTAATTTAATTTCGAATGAATGTTTTATACAACAGTTTTTTTAAAATATTTATTACTTTGCATGTTTGAAATATTCCTAAATAATGATACTTAAGGAAAGACAATACCGTCTTGGGAATTTTTATAAATAAATTATTTCAAGAATTAGAACACAATACATATAAAATGTTTCAACTTTATAAGTTTTATGAATTTTACATATATTGTAATGAAATATTTCTGTTGTATATATAATTCATCACATAGCAAAAGTAAAATTCATTTTCATTTAAAAATATATCTTAATTATTAAGCAAAAACTTTCATAATAAAAAATAAAAGTTAAATTCTAGCCATAAAACAATAAATAATTAATCAACAATGTAAGATCAATAATGTATACTAATTGAAATAAAAAAATTCAATTTAAATTCAAAGTTGCCAGCAAATAAATTTAAGACCTAAATTATTAAATTATCAATGTTAATATAATACATAGAGAATTATTAATTTGACAGTAAATAACATCTCAAAAATCAAAAAACAATCTATTTTAATTTTAACTGGTGCAAAGCAGCTTTATTCAATGCCTGAATATACATATTATAGGAATAAAATAAATGAAACAAAATAATATATCCCACTAAACAAAGATGAAGAACACCAGAATTTCCAAGATTCTGAAATATGGAGCTTTAAAAATGCAATGAAAGAAAGAATCATTGAATGGAATGGCAAACTGTTGATTTCTCAAGCGGTCACTGATTTAGGACAGAGAAATAAGGTTCAGCAGTACTTTATAATTTCCAACCTTCCCCTTCAGTAGAAGTGGTCCACATAATAGAAGAAAAGAATCCTATTAACCCTTTGAGTGGTTAGCTTCCTCCTGAAAAGTTATTCCGAAAGCGTTTAATCTTATTTTCAAGTTCGCTTTAAAAATGCAACAGACTTCTTTCCTTTCCCCCTTTTAAAACTTGGGAGGTTGGACGGGGACAATTTTATGACTTAGTTCGGTTCCTTTGTCAAGTAAGAACCAAGAGATCAATCGTTTACAGCTAGTTGTTAAGTTGCCTTGGGCAATCTTGTATGAAAGCTGTAGTGGAACTCGGTGTTTCTTTCCCCTATATGTTCAATCACAGTAAAATTAAAACAAAATGAAGGGTAAAAAAAAAAGGAAAAAATGAAATAAATAGTATGTTAGAAGTTGAAAAATAATTATATTTTCTTCAAACAAAATTTATTTTTCTGTCATTTTTAAAAATTAAAAATATATATGTGGGAGTCCGAATAAATCTTCGAATAAAAATCAGACTCTTCAGAAGGCGGGATTTTATATTGGCGAGGTGGGTTGTCTAGGGGTAAGTATTTAAGGGTGAGTGATGAATTAATTGAATCAAAGTCATTTAAACACAAATACTTCATTTAAGTAAAAAAGAATTTATTTAAAGTTAAAGGAAAATATTTACAAAAGGGGATATTTACAAAGAGAAAGACATGCAGGAATTAGGTTAATTGAAAGTTGAGTTATACCTTTAGAAGACGGGGAAATAAACTTAAACTACCTTTTTCATTCTTGGACGTTAGGACTGGTGGTACCGCGCAGGGTGCGAAAATGCGCTAAAGACGTGACGTGTTGAACAAGCAGTAGTTAGTAGGCCTCTGCCGAAAAATTACTAAAGCCGGAGCTACGAAAGCTCACTAGACGGTGCTGCTTCGGAATGCAGTAATAAATAAAGTTAAGATTTATGGTCGTCTGAAAAGGATATGACTCAACCTTTTAACAAAATGTTTCAAAGGGAAAATCCTACACATATATTTTTTGGTATTTCCTGTATTCATTTTTGAATATGAGAGTAAGAAAACGCGATCACTTTCCTATTTTTTAAAAAAGTAATGAGGTAAAAAGAGCAAAGGACCTATCTCTTTTTTTAAACAATAAGACAATAAATCGTGCATACGGTGATATACATACGATGATTATATTTATGAAATAAAACCGATCTTTCTCTATTCAATTATATTTTTAATTTAAAACAGCATAAAAAAGGATTTCAATACTTTTAATTTATTTTAATTAAAATCATATAAATGATATTTTTATGTTAACTGAATATTTTTCGGAAAAAATCTTAATTTTCATTCCTAGTGTTCTCCTTTTCGAACTTCTTGTATTAAATAAAAATTCCTTTTCTACATCGGCATTTGTGATGGACATAAAACACATTCAGTCAATAGTTTTTCAATTTAAATGGGGGATATACTTCTTCAAATGCGCATGACATCTACTGAAGTTTAATTTTTTATCTTTCTGTTTCTTTTATTACAAGGAAAAATGTCACACATCGATAACTACATTTTCACACAATTCAGTCATTACAAATTCTATTGTGAGAAAAGTTCTCCCTAATTATAATTTTGTCTTTCAAAACAGTACACTTAAAACAATTTTGTTCAGTGAAGTTAACCGACAGTTCCACAATGTATCCATACCGAATTTTAAAAACAATTTTAACATTTGGAAATGTATCCTGTATGAAATTTTTTCAGTATACACAAATATTTCCTGCAGTAGGGAAGACATAGTATGAGAGAGAGAGAGATGTGGTGTGCGGTTGTGAAAGAATGTTTTCGTACGTGTAGACTATTTTTTAAAATTTAAATATCACTGAAGCTGATCATATAAATGCAAATGAGCCTTATTTTAGAGTGTGCTGGTATCAAAGTAAAGCACTTTACAATATTAAACAGCCTTTGAGTTTATACTCAATATCAAACTATTCGCAAAATGGCTTACAACTTCTATTCAAATTGTAAAGAAACTGAAATATAAATATATCTTACTGCAGTCAAAAATATTCGTAATATGTAAATATCCTATTCCTCCACTTATTTCAGTACATTTTAAAAACTGTAGCTGAATGCAATTTTTTATATTTATAAACGAGGCATAACAGCTCACACAGTCGTAAAAATGTATTTATCATTTTTAAATATTCTACTATAAAACGTATATGGATTGTAAGATCAGTTGTAAAATCCTAAATGCTTTTAGAGGAACAAAAACATGTAATTTGGGATTGATCAAAATTTTAATATAATACACAAATATACATGTTATTAAGCAAATACATTTGAAAAATCAAACTTCCTTCTGAAATAAACGTAATTGAAAGAAAAATGTTTAATTGCAAATGAGTGGAAATACATGTTTATCTAATGGGTATCCCCAAAGTGAGGCAATCCTCAAACTTAAAAACTCAAACTCAGGGGCACAACAATCCATGAGGGCCAGAACTACTATGCCCATCCCAATATACGTGACCATTGGGCGCTGAGGTGCATGAACAGATGTCCTGATTTGGTGGTCTGTCTGAAGAGAGACCTTCAGTGTTTAAGACCTCAAGCAAGCTTGGTACTCATTTATCGACCCAATGTAGGGGGGATGAAAGGCAGAGTCGACCTTGCGCAGCCCGTTAATAGAACCCCAGACCTGTGGTGTGGAAGCACCATACACTACCACTTGACCCTGTTCGGTGAAAAATAAAACTTAATGTTAGAATCTTATATAATTCCCTAATGAATGAGGGAGTCCAAACTTTTTTTTTCATGTAAACTCTTTAGACGGAAATGCTTAATTATGACCATTTCACAAGTTGCATAAATTAAAATTAACATTTATAGTTTACATAAATTTTTAAGAGTGCATAAGGTGTATTTTGGCTGCACGAATTAATTTTCAAAGGAATACGGTTACGAAAAAAGTAGTACAATTCTATCTAAATTAGGGTTGGTTACATTAGATATTGTCAAACACAACAATGTATTGGAAGCCAATTCCGCAATCCATTGTTATAAAAATGTATGGAAAATTACAAGACTTATTTTTGCATTTGCAATATATATATATATAATAGAGAAAAGCGACTCACTCACTTACTGACTAATCACGATATCTGCGGAACTATTAAACCAACAGACTTGAAATTTGGTAGGTAGGTTCCCTTCATGGAGTCGATGTCAGCTAAGAAAGAATTTTGCAAAGTTCGAACCCCAAGAGGCGTTACGGGGTTTTAAGGGGCGTTATAGATAATTATTTGCGTTATTAAACTATTAGATGTACAGTGGTGAAACTTGGCACACAGATTTTTTTCATAAAGTAGAGATTCCCTACACAATGATTTTTACGAAAATCGACCTGCAAGGGATGTTGAGGGCGCTTAAGGGGCGTTAAACATAATTATTTCCATTTTTAACCTATTAGACGCACAGTCTTGAAATTTGGTAAGCGGTTTCCTTTCATAGAGTACAGATCCCCTACAGAATGGGTTTTGTGAAATTCGACTCCCAAGTGGCGTTGTAGAGAATTAAGGGGTGTTATAGGAAATTAACTCCTTTTTTAAACTATTAGACGTAAAAGCTCGAAATTTAGTGAGCTGATTCCATTCATTGAGTAGAGATCCGCTATAAGAAGCGTTTTGTAAAAATCGTTTCCTAATTGGCGTTGTGGGGCTTGAGGGACGGTATAGATAATTATTTCCATTTTTAAACTATTAGACGTACAGTCTTGAAATTTGGTAAGTGGATTCCTTTCATAGAGTACAGATCCTGCTACAGAATGGGTTTTGTCAAAATTGACTCCTAAGTGGCATTGGGGTGAATTAAGGGGCGTTATAGGCAATTAACTCCTTTTTAAACTATTAGACGTAAAATCTTGAAATTGAGAAAGCTGATTCCATTCATTAAGTAAAGATCTTCCATAAGATGGGTTTTGTGAAAATCGTTTCCTAAGTGGCGTTCCGTGCCTCAAGGTGCGTTATAGATAATTATTTCCATTTTTAAACTATTAGGCGTACAGTCTTAAAATTTGGTAAGCGAATTCCATTTCATGGTGTAGAGATCCGCTACACAATAGTTTTGGGGGAAATTGATCCCCAAGGGTCACTGAGGGGGATTAAGGGGCGAATAGCAGATAAATATTTCCACTTTTCAACTAATAGAACCACCTGCTTGAAAAATAGAAGGTATGTTCCTTTCATGGAATCAATTTTCTTTTACAAAGATTTATGCAAAAACGGACCCCCAAAGGAGTGGGTGTGTGAGGGATTAAGGCGTGTTATAGAAAAATTCCTGTTTTTGAATTTAACTCATTTACTTAAAATTTGTTGAGCAATTTCTTTATAGTTGAATAGAGTTCCATTAAGAATGGACTTTACGGAAATCAACTCCAGGGGGAAGCGGGGAGAGTTATTGGGGCGTATTGATAGACAAAATTCCCGTTTTCGAACTGCTAAGACTATAATAATAAAATTTGGTATGCATGCTTCTTTTGTTGAATTGGAATCCGCTAAGAATGCTCTCAACGAGGTATTGATGATAAAAATTCCGTTTTTGCTCTGTTAAATTTAGACTTAAAATTTAGCACGCATGTTTATTTTATGGAGTACAGATCCACTGAAAGTTTCTTTGGTGGAAATCCACTTGATTATTAGGTTAAGTGAGCGAAAAATATCTTTCTACTTCTATTTTAGATATAAATAGAAATATTAGATATTATAATTTATGTTTTTTTTATATCAAGGGGTGAGAGTGTAGCAGCTATAAATATATTTTTCAATACAATCGAATTCTTAATGCTAGATATCAATAATTAATCTATATGTAAACAGTATACATACCGGGTGTTTAAAAAGTGAGTATAAATTTGAAAAATTAATAAATCCCGGAATAATGTAGATAGAGAGGTAAAAATTGACACACATGCTTGGAATGACATGGGGTTTTATCAGAACAAAAAAAAATAAAGTTTACAAAATGTCCGACAGATGGCGCTTCATCTGATAAGAAAAGCAATAATTAGCATAACAAATTAAGACAAAGCAAAGATGATGTTTTTTAAAGAAATGCTCAATATGTTCACCATCATTCCTCAACAATAGCTGTAGGCTAGGAATTATGTTGTGAACAGCACTGTAAAGCATGTCCGGAGTTATGGAGAGGCATTGGAGTCGGATGTTGTCTTTCAGCATCCCTAAAGATCTCAGTCGATCACGATACACTTTCGACTTCAGGTAACCCCAAAGCCAATAATCGCACGGACTGAGATCTGGGGACCTGGGAGGCCAAGTATGATGAAAGTGGTGGCTGAGCACACGATCATCCTTAAACGACCTGCGCAAGAGATCTTTCACGCGTCTAGGACTATGGTATGGAGCGCCATCCTGCATAAAAATCGAACGTTCCAGCAGGTGTTTATCAGCCAGGCTGGGGATGATGCGATTCTGCAACATATCGGCGTACCGCTCTCCCGTCACGGTAGCAGTTACAAAACCAGAATCACGCATTTCCTCGAAGAAAAAAGGCCCGATAACGGTAGATGTGGTAAATCCAACCCATACCGTGACTTTCTCGTCGTGCAATGGAGCTTCCACGACAGTTCTAGGATTTTCAGTAGCCCAAATTCTGCAGTTGTCTGTTGACAGACCCTCGGAGCGGGAAATGAGCTTCGTCGGTCCACAACAAGTTATTCAACCAATCGTCATCTTCCGCCATCTTTTGAAACGCCCACACCGCAAATGCCCTCCGATTTACGGAATCGCCAGGTAACAATTGATGATGCCGATGGAGTTTGTACGGATAGCATCGGAGGGTACGCCTAAGTGCCAACCAAACAGTAGTGTATGGAATGCCGGTGCGACTGCACGGGCGCTGACTTCCCCGTGCATAGACGAACCCGCTACAGTCTCCATTTCATCCTTAACCGTCTCAGCAGCATTCCGCCGTGTGCTCGGTCGGCCACTACGGGGTCTATCGTCTAAACAACCCGTCGCTTCGAAATCATTCTCGCCACAGCTGCATTTGTCAATGGACCTTTACCCCTTCGAATCCCCTTCGTATGGCGATAGGAACGTAACGCTGCGCTAGCACATTCCCCATTCTGATAATACAGCTTCACTAATAGTGCCTTTTGAGGTAACGTCAACATGCTGCGACTGCTGGTGCAACTGATTCTCTCTCTCATGACAGCCCCTTTTTTACGCGATTTTCATGCGCAGTCACTGACGTTTTGTTGTCCTAAACCATATGTCGGACATTTAGTGAACTTTATTTTTTTTGTTCTAATAAAACCCCATGTCATTCCAAGCATGTGTGTCAATTTTTACCTCTCTATCTACATTATTCCGTGAAAGAAAAGTGCTCAACAAATTTCAAGTAAATGAGTTAAATTCAAAAACAGGAGTTTTTCTATAACACGCCTTAATGCCTCGCAACCCCACTCCTTTGGGGGTCCAGTTTTGCAAAAATCTTTGTAAAAGGAACTTTATTCCATGAACGGAACATGCCTTCTAATTTTCAAGCAGGTGGTTCTATTAGTTGAAAAGCGGAAATATTTATCTATTACGCCCCTTAATCCTCCTCAGTGACACTTGGGGATCAATTTCCCCAAAACTATTTTGCAGCGGATCTGTACTCTATGAAAGGAATCCGCTTACAAAATTTCAAGACTGTACGTCTAATAGTTTAAAAATGGAAATAATTATCTATAACGCCCCTTAAGCCCCCGCAACGCCACTTAGGAAACTATTTTCACAAAACCCATCTTATAGCGGATCTCTACTCAATGAATGGAATCAGCTTACTAAATTTTGAGATTTTATGTCTAATAGTTTAAAAAAGAAGTTAATTGCCTATAACGCCCCTGAATTCTCTACAACGCTACTTGGGAGTCGATTTTCACAAAACCCATTCTGTAGGGTATCTGTACTGTATGAAAGGAATCCGCTTACCAAATTTTCAAGACTGTACATCTAATAGGTTAAAAATGGAGATAATTATGTATAACGCCCCGTAAGCGCCCTCAACGCCCCTTGGAGGTCGATATTCGTAAAAATGATTATGTAGGGAATCTCTACTTTATGAAAGAAATCTGTGTACCAAGTTTCACGACTGTACTTCTAATAGTTTAGTAATGGAAATAATTATCTATAATGCCCCTTATAAACCCCGTAACCCCCCTTGGGGTTCGAACTTTGCAAAATCCGTTCATAGCTCACGTCCACTCCATGAAGGGAACCTACCTACCAAATTTCAAGTCTGTAGGCTTAATAGTTCCGGAGATATCGTGATTAGTGAGTCAGTCAGTCAGTGAGTGCGTCGCTTTTCTCCTTTATATATATACCTAAATAGACTAGCCGTTACCCACCCGCTTCACTGGGTATTTCACGATGTTGTATATAGCGGGTGATCAAAAAGTCAGTATAAATTTGAAAAATTAATAAATCACGGAATAATGTAGATAGAGAGGTAAAAATTGACACACATGCTTGGATTTACATGGGGTTTTATTAGAACAAAAAAAATAAAGTTCACAAAATGTCCGACAGATGGCGCAGGACAACAAAACGTCAATGACTGCGCATGAAAATCGCGTAGAAAAGGGGCTGTCATGAGAGAGAGAGAATCAGTTGCACCAGCAGTCGCAGCATGTTGACGTTACCTGAAAAGGCACTGTTAGTGAAGCTGTATTATCAGAATGGGGAATGTGCTAGCGCAGCGTTACGTTCCTATCGCCTTACGAAGGGGATTCGAAGGGGTAAAGGTCCATTGACAAATGCAGCTGTGGCGAGAATGATTTCGAAGTGACGGGTTGTTTAGACGATAGACCCAGTAGTGGCTGACCGAGCACTCGGCGGAATGCTGCTAAGACGGTTAAGGATGAAATGGAGACTGTAGCGGGTTCGTCTATGCACGGGGAAGTCAGCGCCCGTGCAGTCGCACGTCGCACCGGCATTCCATACACTACTGTTTGGTTGGCACTTAGGCGTACCCTCCGATGCTATTCGTACAAAATCCATCGGCATCATCAATTGTTACCTGGCGATTCCGTGAATCGGAGGGCATTTGCGGTGTGGGCGTTTCAAAAGATGGCGGAAGATGACGATTGGTTGAATAACTTGTTGTGGACCAACGAAGCTCATTTCACGCCTTGAGGGTCTGTAAACAAACAACTGAAGAATTTGGGCTACTGAAAATCCTAGAACTGTCGTGGAAGCTCCATTGCACGACGAGAAAGTCACGGTATGGGTTGGATTTACCACATCTAGAAGAGTGGCTCAACGAAGGCATAATACGTCCGAGTTCTTCGGAATATGAAGTCGAATCGTAATGGTAAAAAAAGAAAGATGGATCTTCGAGAATGTGCATTGACTACAGAAAATTGAATCAGAAGCATGTGAAAGATAAATTTCCGTTACCTCTCATCGAAGATGTTTTGTACACTTTGCAAGAAGCAAAGGTATTGTTGCGTTTTCGGGGGTTCGAAATGATTGAAGCCGAAGAGCGGGATCCAAAACAATTTTATTCTTGGCCAAAACAGTCCTCCACAAATTGTAGAACAGTTCGAGAAAGTCACGTACAATCGATGAAAATACTGATAACACAGATGTAATACAGTAACAAAAGCAATAGTAAACACTCAGCACAAAAATAATAACTCAATAAAAGCAATAGCACACGCACTATGCAATCGTCTCTCTCTCAAGCACAGAGAGGTATCACTTGCATGAAAGCTGAGATCTGACTAACTGACTAGCCGGCCCGGGCCTTTTTATACCTTTCGGTCAGAAACCTCTTGCACTTGCCAGAATAATCGAGAAATAGAAAGGTCTAGCAAAATCCGGAACGTACGAGAAAAGCTCAATACAGTAATACATTCAATACAATCGTTTTACAATACCGCGATAGGGTTGCCAGACAGGGTTATTAGGAGCAGGGTTGCCATGGTCACCAAGCTTATCGCCCACATTTGGCGATATATCGCCAAATTTGGCGCCAAAAATTAAGTCGCCAAATCCGTCGCCAACTTGGCGCTAGCTGCAATATTTGGCGAGTTTACCATTTAAACCAATGTTAAAGCATGGGGGCCGTGCAATGCAGTGGAAATGATATTACAGGTAAACAGGGTTGAAATCACATTAGATACGACAAATTAAACTGTAAAAATGAACACAAATGAGTAGAAACAATTAGAATAAGACTAAATTCGTAACATTGCCCCCTCTCAAAAACTGCGTCCCGGGCAGTACAACCCTTCATCAGACGTTAACATAATAATAAAGCAATTGATTAAAAACAACTAAATGAATATGCAATAATAAACATGTAATACATAGTACAAAATAAACACCTAATGCATAGTACAAAATAAACACGTAATGCATAGTAGAAAATAAACACTTACAAAACAATAAACAAAATTATTTACAAGATTATATTTACACACTAACTTATTTATACAAGACCATGGTCAAAATAAATTACACGATAATTGACACACTAAGAATTATGGCCATAATATGGAGCAAGCCTGTCGTAATGAACGACTCTAGGCGTCGAATTCGTTGACTTACGGATCCGGATTACGACGTCGTTTATTATCTTTAAAATTGTATAAGGACCGTCCCAATGCGATTGTAGCTTAGGAGAAAGTCCTTTGCGTCGAGTCGGATTGTAGAACCATACCTTGTCACCTTCCTTGAATTGATGTCCTGTGGCTTTTGTGTCGTACCGAGTCTTCATCTTCTCCGTCCTCAGGTTGATCCGTTCTCGAGCCAAATTGTGTACATCTTCAAAACGTGCCTGGAGATTCTGCACGTACTCCTCAGGCGATGAAGGTGTATCCGGAGGGCGACCAAACAGCAGGTCACAAGGGAGACGAAGATCTCGGCCAAAAAGCATCTGGGATGGTGAATATCCGGTAGTCTCGTGAACGGCGCTGCGGTACGCTAGCAGAAAGAGAGGAACTTTTTGGTCCCAGTCTTGTTGGTTCTTGGAGACCATCAGTGAGAGGTTATTCAGGATGGTGCGATTAAACCTCTCCACCATGCCATCTGACTGTGGGTGCAAAGGTGTGGTCTTGGTCTTGTCAATTCCGAGTAGTTCACAGACCCCCTTCAATACCGCAGAGACGAAATTTCCTCCCTGATCGGAATGAAGTTGAAGAGGTACCCCATATCTCGATATCCAGTGCTGCACTACAGCCTCCTCTACGGTGGGGGCTTCCTGATCCGGAATGGGGTACACTTCGGGCCATTTCGTGAAGTAGTTCATGACAACAAGTAAGTACTTATTACCAGACGCAGTCCTTGGCAGAGGTCCCAGGATATCGAAAGCGATACGTTCGAAGGGTGCTCCAACATTGTAGCGATGCAGCTTCCCTCGGCTACGTATCTTTGGCCCCATCCGAGCTGAACAGGCATCACAGGACTTGCACCACTGTTCCACGTCAGCTCTCACTTTACCCCAAAAGAATCGCTCTCGAACTCGGTGCAAAGTTTTCATGACGCCGAAATGACCTCCTGTTGGGCTGTCATGCAATTCTTTGAGTACCTCTGGGATACGAGATCGAGGAAGTACTAATTGCCACCTGAATGTCTTTCCATCCTCTGATTCGAATTTTCGGTATAGAACACCATTCCTGAGATGTAGAGAATTCCAGAGGGCCCAATACTGCTTAGTTGTAGGACTATAAGCCGAGATGTCCTGCCAACTTGGTTTATTGCTGGAAGACTCCATAAACTCTATAAGGGGTTTAATATCAGGATCCGCGCCATCTGGTCTTCTCGAACTTTCTCGTCACTCCAGGGATCGGGTGGCGTCGCTGTTGAAGTTGTTATCTGGCGTATAGCATAGTCATATTTGGTCTCTACTCTGGAACAATGACGACAATTTTCTGGGCATGGTCTTCTTGAAAGGGCATCAGCATTTCCATGCGAGGAGCCTTTACGATGTCTGATGTCAAAGTAATACTCGTTGAGCCGTTGTATTCCATCTGGCTACCTGGCCTTCAGTATTTCTAAAATTCATTAGCCAGGTTAAAGAGGCATGATCGGTACGTAGAAGAATTTTTTGGCCATAGAGATAGTGATGGAAATGCTCGATGGCTTTCACAATAGCCAGTAGCTCTTTTCGAGTGACACAATAATTTCTTTCCGGTTTCGATAAACACTTACTCCAATAAGCTACGACTCGTTCCTGGCCATCTATTTCCTGAGATAATACTGCTCCGACACTCTCATTACTGGCACCAGTGTCCAAGATAAATGACTTGTCCGTTTGTGTGGATATATTAAGATCGGTGAAGACGTCAAAGCTTCTTTAAGCTGGAGGAAGGAATCTTCACATTCTTTTGTCCACTGAAACTTTTGTTTACTTTCTGTTAGCTTGTGCAAGGGTCTTCCGATGTTAGAGAACCCTTTCACAAACTTTCGGTAATAAGTACATAGTCCCAGGAAGCTTTGCAGCTCACGGAGGTTTTCAGGGCGTTTCCAATTCTTTACGGCGGACACTTTTTCGGGTCGGTACGAACACCTTCTGCAGAGATGATGTGTCCCAGATAATTGACTTCTTTCTGGAGGAACTTGCATTTCAAATGGTTTAGCTTCAAGTTAGCGTCCCTTAATTTTGATAACACCTTCCGGATATTTTGAAGATGTTCTTCAAACGTACGCCCTCCTATTATGACGTCATTCAGGTAAATAAGGCAAGCTTCAAAAGTCAGACCCTTTAGCACGGTCTCCATCAGGCGCTCGAAAGTAGCTGGCGCATTGCAGAGCCCGAACGGCATGACTTTGAACTGCCATAGTCCTTGGCCGGAAGTGAATGCTGTTTTTTCTCTATCTTCGGGATGGATCTCCACTTGCCAGTATCCGCTCTTTAAATCTAAAGTCGAGAACCATTTATGACCGGAAAGGGTATCCAGGGTGTCATCTATCCTTGGAAGAGGGTAGATGTCCTTCTTGGTGACGTCGTTAAGTTTTCGATAGTCCACACAAAATCTTGTGGAGCCATCTTTCTTACGAACCAAGACGATTGGAGATGCCCACGGACTCGAAGACGGTTCTATGATGTCATTTTCCTGCATCTCTCGTAGTAGTGTTCCGACCTCTTCCTGTTTAGCAAACGGCAAGCGTCTTGGGTGCTGTTTAATCGGCGGATGGTCTGCTGTATCCATTCTGTGTTGTGTCACTGTAGTATGGTCAATATCGCTACTGTTTCTAGAAAACACGTCTTCAAATTCTTGGAACAGTCTTTCTGCGGAGCTTTTCTGTTCGGGGGACAATTCAGCATTTTCTAGAAGGTCGGGAGTCAACTGTTGAGGCGAGTTGGATAGGAGCAAGCTCGAACTTTTGCAGACACACGTTACTGGACTGCAGGTTGCCAACACTTCACCTTTCTGGAACACTCTAGGGTTTTCAGTTACGTTGCAAATTCTTACCGGGATAGTTTTTCTGGAAAGGTCCACTAGCGTCGAAGCTATTAGCAATCCATTCGCTTTATTTTCCGCAGATCCAATTAGCCCAGAGTTGAAACTCACATCGTTACCGATGTATCCAGGTACTATGATTTCAGTCCTTGGGGGAATGGTAATATACTCGTTAGCGGTTACCTGTCGAATAGATTCTGTCCTGTGTTCAGTTTTGAATATAGTGACTTCTTCGTGTATGGAACGTAATTCGTTCTTGTTGAAGTCTAGAGTGAAACCATGCTCCTTTAGAAAGTCCAGTTCAAGAATGAAAGGGTCTGCAATATCTGCGACATACACAGCATGTTGGTAGGTAGTGTCTCCAAACTTGATCTTGACTTTTAATTTTCCGTGAATATCAATCTTTTCCCCCGTCACGGTCTGTATCACCACGCGGGGTGGGGTCCAGATAAGTTTCTCTTTTAATTTTTGAGCCAGATCGTTCCGAATGATTGACACATTGGCTCCTGTATCGATGATCATGTTGCAGGGAAGCTCGTTAACACACACACACACACACACACACATGTCCCATTATAAAAATTCCATTCTCACCGGTACTCTTTGTCGAAATTTGACACACTTGAAAGTAGGGCTTTCCAAAATCTGGCAACCTCCGCCCCACGAGATGGCCATTAATTAGTTTTTCCGACACCTCCTTCTGGGAGGCGCTATTAGTTTCAGCACCTTGGCGTGCCCGGCAGCTTCTCTGCAGATGCCCTTCTCGACCGCAGGTTCAGCATTTAAGGGTCTTCTTCCCGTCTGCTTTCTGGGACATCAAAGACTCAACTCTATTCATGAAGCTTCTCATCTGTCGCTCTAACCGCTCCACACTTGAGTTCGACGTGTCCGATTCGTTGACGGCTCGTATGGGGTGTCTGTCCTTTCGTGTTGCTTGCTGGGCTGCCTCGAATTTCATAGCAAACACTAGGGCCCCCCTTTAAGTCCTTGAGATCCGCCATTCGGAGAGCTTTCTGGATTTCCGGATCACGCACCCCGTCGATGAAGTGTTGCAGCGCCAGGACTTCTCTTACTTCAGTCGGAGAGTCAGAAAACGCCAAGTGAGAAAGCCTCTCGACGTCCGTCGCCAGTTCTTGGAGCGTTTCGGACACTTTCTGCTGCCGTGACTTCAGCTGGAGTCTGCTGTAATCCTTCACACATTTCTCTCCGAAGCGTAACTCCAGAGCATTAACGAGAGCGTCGAAATCCAGCCGCTGTGTTTCCGGCAAAGTTTGCAAAATGTCAGCAGCGTCGGCTCGAAGAGAAGCAGCTAACTGGCAGGCCTTGGTCTGGGAGTCCCACTGGTTTGCATCCGCCATCATGGAGAATTGGGTCTTATACACCTGCCAAGAGGACTTTCCGTCATATGTAGAAAGCTTGATGGAAGGCTTGGAATAAGGAGCTTGAAACTTAAATTCATCCCCTTGGCCAGTCATGACTTTCTGCTTCAATTTCTTTAGGTCACTCCTGAACGAGATGGAAACATCTTCTAACTTTTCGAAAATTTTCGCCTCTAGTTTGCTCTCCATATCTTCGAATTTATTTTTAAATTTGTTCTCTATATCCACAAATTTGTTTTCGAATTTATTTTCCACCGACTCGATTCTTCCTTCCATTTCTTCAAATTTCTTGTCCATAGTCGTCAATTTGTCGCCAATGCCCTTCAGATCACTTTTCAACTCTTCCTTGTTCGCGGTCAGTTTGTTATTCAACTCGTCCATATTGGCGCTGATCTGCTCGTTTACGTTAGTAAGCTAGGTATTCACTTCTGCGATATTGGTGGTCAACTCTCCGATTTCAATTCGCCTATGTTGGCATTCATGCTGGCGGTCAAGTCCGATTTCATTTCAGTCAATTTTTCTAAAAGAGTCTGGAACTGGGCCTCCATCGCTCTTGTTGTTGGCATTTAATCCCACTTCTGACACCAATTGTTGCGTTTTCGGGGGTTCGAAATGATTGAAGCCGAAGAGCGGGATCCAAAACAATTTTATTCTTGGCCAAAACAGTCCTCCACAAATTGTAGAACAGTTCGAGAAAGTCACGTACAATCGATGAAAATACTGATAACACAGATGTAATACAGTAACAAAAGCAATAGTAAACACTCAGCACAAAAATAATAACTCAATAAAAGCAATAGCACACGCACTATGCAATCGTCTCTCTCTCAAGCACAGAGAGGTATCACTTGCATGAAAGCTGAGATCTGACTAACTGACTAGCCGGCCCGGGGCTTTTTATAACTTTAGGTCAGAAACCTCTTGCACTTGCCAGAATAATCGAGAAATAGAAAGGTCTAGCAAAATCCGGAACGTACGAGAAAAGCTCAATACAGTAATACATTCAATACAATCGTGTTACAATACCGCGATAGGGTTGCCAGACAGGGTTATTAGGAGCAGGGTTGCCATGGTCACCAAGCTTATCGCCCACATTTAGCGATATATCGCCAAATTTGGCGCCAAAAATTAAGTCGCCAAATCCGTCGCCAACTTGGCGCTAGCTGCAATATTTGGCGAGTTTACCATTTAAACCAATGTTAAAGCATGGGGGCCGTGCAATGCAGTGGAAATGATATTACAGGTAAACAGGGTTGAAATCACATTAGATACGACAAATTAAACTGTAAAAATGAACACAAATGAGTAGAAACAATTAGAATAAGACTAAATTCGTAACAGTATATTCTACATTAGATTTGCGCAATGGTTTCTTTCACGTCGATGTTGATGAAGATTGCAGAAAGTATACATCCTTTATCGCCCCAGACGGACAATTTGAATTGAACAAAGTTCCTTTTGGACTAAGCACAAGTCCAGGAGTTTTCCAACGCTAAGTATCAAGTATATTTAGAGATCTTACTCGGAAAGGAATTGTGATCAGTTATTTAGGTGATCTCGTCATTCCAGCGAAAAATTTAAAGGAAGGTCTAGAAAAACTTAAAATTATTTTCGAAGTCACAAAGAAATACGGATTAGAAATTAAGTTCAAGAAGTGCCAATTCAAGAAAATTGAATTTCTAGGTCACATTGTAGAAAGCGGAACTATTAAACCATCTCCCACGAAGACACTAGCTGTCCGAAAATTTCCAGAACCAACAACAATAAAACAAGTACAAAGTTTTCTTGGTTTAACTGGATATTTCCGCAAGTACATCAAGGATTATTCAAAGATAGCTAAACCACTCAGCGATTTAACAAGAAAAGAAAACCTCTTTGTTTTTTTTTCGGGACTCAACAAAAAGAAGCATTTGAAAAATTGAAGAAACTCCTGTCCGAAGGCCCAATCTTGCACCTTTACAAGTATGGAAGAAAAACAGAACTGCATACAGACGCCTGTAAACAAGGGTATGGCGCAATTTTGTTACAAGAAGCAGAAGATGGAAAGTTACATCCCGTTTACTACATGTCGAAAAAGACAAATACAGCAGAAGAAAAGTATGACAGCTACGAATTAGAGGTACTAGCAATTATCAACGCATTAAAGAAGTTTCGTGTTTATCTTTTAGGACAACACTTTAAAATAGTAACTGACTGTTCAGCATTTCAGAAGACTATGCAAAAAAAGGAGCTAATTACTCGCATAGCCAGATGGGCGCTTCAATTAGAAGAATTCGATTATGAAATAGAGCACAGAGCTGGAAGTCGTATGAAGCACGTTGATGCTCTTAGCCGATATCCCGTAATGATGGTATGCAATGATACATTAACTTCAAAGCTTAAAAAAGCACAAGAGGAAGATGACAACATCCAAACATTGAAATCACTTCTAGAGATTGCAATTTGTTTGTGAGAAATTTAATTAAAATCCAATTGTAAGAAAAGTAATCTAAAAGAAAAATTATGTATCTAAGGCATGCTTCTATTAGAAGTCTATTTTTATAACTAATCAATAGTGTGTAAAGAAAACTTTATAGCGAGATGAAAGATCAAAGAGTAAAATAACCATAGAAGTAGAACACATACAGTGGGCCACAAAAGTGTTCGTACACTTGCAATTTCTTATAAAATTTAATGTTTTCGACTAATAAAAACTAATATAATGTAATTGTAATTTTTTTGTGATATCTTCAACTTGTTCTTAATGGAATCACATAATTAATTTTTTAAAAATAGTGTAACTATTTTTTGGAACAATATATAATCAAAAAGTTACTAAAAAATTACGCCACAAAATCTTCGCACACTTAACAAAAATCCCATATTAGCTTTAATATTGTATTTCTTTCATAATTTAGTACTTAGTTGGATAGGTTTTACTGTCTACAACCACTTTTAAGCATCTTGGTGTAGATTTAATCAGTTTTTAGTAATTTCTGCATCGATTTTTCTCCATTCTTCTGTGATTGTTGTTTTTACTTCCCATTTTGTGTTTATTTGTCACGTTTTCTTTTTTTTACATCAAAATCTCCCCAAGTATATTCTATTGGGCTAAATAAAGTGATTGAAGAGGTTTTTCATAATTTGGGGACAGTTATAGAGACACCAGTGGCGTACATTGAGAGTAGTGCACTTGGTGTCATTACCCTGTTAAAAAATGAAGTCGTCTCCAATATCCCAAAATTCAAGCAGATAATTTAAAATTTCTCTTTAAAATATTTAATTAGAGCTCATGACCTAACTTATTGAACTAATAAAAAAATTATTTTTAAATTTCCACTACTGAAGTCTAGTATAAAAAATGTTCTATTTGCTTAAAAATAACATAAGTAACATTTTTTCACATCTTTATTTGATGAAAAAATTGAAAGTGGCACTCTTCTCCCACAGTTTGGCTACCCTGATTTAAAGCATACATAAAACAAGTAAATAATATGGCATATTAAAAGCTGATTCATCACTAGATGGAAAAAATAGCACATCATTAGTGTTTCTGTGCAGTAAAAAAGGACACAAATTACATTTTACTATTATTTTCACCACTTTCCACGTCACCCTTGAGGTATGGTGTATGAACGCATTACCCCTTAATCCTAATTTGAAAGGCGGGTTCCTCAGGAGGTCTATATTCCTTTATACTCAATAATACACAAAGGGAATCCAAATTACAAATAATGATCATTTACATACACTCAGGAACATTCAAAATAGTGACACAAGAAGAAAGCATCGGATTGAAATGAAATTTAATACACATAATGACACAGATGAAAGATTCACTTGATCTCAAAAACAAGACAATTAAACGAATGCAAGGTGTGCAACGACACAAATAGTAGACAGCTTCAATAGAGCGTTGGACCACCTCCAGCTGCAATACATGCCGCCACACGGTCCGGCATTAAGTAGATTAGACACTTTATGTTGTCCTGAGGCAGATAGGCCCACAAATCTTGAACAGACAACTCTAAATCATGAACAGAGTGACACGATAGCATCTGCCGTTTTAGCTGATCCCACACGTGCTCTACATGGGAGAAATCGAGGGAGCGTGCCGGCCATGGAAGAGTCTGAAAATGACGTAGGAAGTCTTGAGCAACTCTTACTGTATGCGGACGAGCATTATCTTGCTGGAAAATTGCCCCTGGGAGACCATTTAGGAAAGGTCCTACATGGGGTTAAAGAATATCATCAACATAACGTTGGCCCATTAAGATTCCACGCATCACAATTAAAGTGGACCGGCTATCATAGGCTATGGTCCCCCAGACCTTTACATCAGCTTTGCAGGCAGTGTGACGTAGAACAGTGTGGGGGAATTCACCAGCGCACCTCCACACCCGTACACTGTTATCATCTGTCCCCAAAAGAAACCGGGATTCATCACTAAACACAACCTTTTGTCAATCTGTGACATTCCACATTGATCTGGCTTGGCACCACTGTAGACGTAGTTGCCGATGATCCGGTGTTATAGGGAGGGCACGAAAAAGGCGCTTGGATTTAAGATTTGCTTCTGCAAGGTGTCTGGAAATTGTTTGTGGAACAAATGCTACGCCAGCGTCTGCTCGTATCGTTGAACGAGTCACTGTGGGGTCCAAAAGTGCTTGCCACACGATCCTTCGATCCGCTCTCCTCGTGGTCTTCCTGGTCGCTCCATACTCGGTTTTAAACGCAGGGGTACCTTCTCGTCTCCACTGCTCCCCACAATTTCTAACGACACACTCCGAACGATCCACCTGGCCAGCAACACGACACGTCGACCAGCCTGCAGTTTTCATCCCGATGATCAGGCCCCTGTCAAACTCGCTTAACTGTGAAAAATGTGTTCTAGCACGTTTACCTGATATGTTTCGCTTACCAAAGTCTTCCTACAATCGGCGGGTAATCGTCACGTTTATGAATCTTTGAATTTGCGCTGGCTTATATTTCACCCTCTTTGTTCTAATACCTTAAGTTCTACACTTCTAACTTTAAAGTGTGAAAAACTAACTAAGCAATAGAGCTATGAATAGTGGATCTAAAAGTTAAATAACACATGTGGAGGACTTTCTCATTAAAGACGAGAATTTCTTTCACAACATATTTATTGAAGACGATGCAATAAAAGAAGAGAATTGACACTGATAGTTTTAAATAATTGATTACACTAACTGAGCACCTTGCTAAAAAAACATTTGAGTTCAGTATGGAGTCAGCTACTTGCTGAGAAACACCCAACTGCTACTGACTATACAACAGTAGCGATTAGTATTTATACATTAATACAATTAGCATATTGCATTACTTCCACAACAAGCAATATAAACTATTAAGTAAACTTCCGAGTGGTCAGATAGAACCGTGACGTCACAAGCGGTGACCGGATCTTTAATGCACAGCTGCCCTCAGCAAAAGCCGTTTCTCAACTCCGCTCGTTTTCCGGGTTTGTTTATATTTCGTTAATGGTGGCACATTTTGAAACGCCCAAATCGCTTGCCCCGTACACACACACACACACACACACACGCAAGTAATACCATATTCCTGGATTACTGACAACATTAGAATGTCTTGTAAGTTATCCACAACTTATCAAACTATTCTTAGAATTTAGCAATGACATACTTCCTGGTTGTAGCGCCACCTTGGCGTGTATGAGCATGCGTATTGGCACAAAACTTGGATCATTTGCATATCACATTACGCTGTACTTATTTGCAAAGTTTCGCGATAGTGTACTTAGCTTCCCTCTTGGGTCGCTATTTTCAATGTTCCTGAGTGTATATTTAAATTATATTACCTATTGTATATTATTTTGCTTGCATTGCAAACAAGCATTAATATCATTGGATGTAATATATTTAACATTATTTAAACACTCACCAGTAATAGAATTATACATAAATTTTCTAAATTCATTTGTATCAAAAGTATCAACAATGTTCTTTTTGTCTGATATTCTATTTGTGAAGTATGATATGAAAACACCACAATTCATACTATCAGTCTGTTTCACATGAACAAGATAAGAAACAGGCCAAAGATGTTCTTCACAAATTAAAATATTTAATTTTTTCTCCATAAATCTCTCTCTATTAATGTACTTACCTGCAGTTCCAAAACCTAAAGGATCATAAAAATTTAGATTCTTTAGACTTAAATTAGCAACCAATAAAACCCAATGACAAGAGACATTAATAGGAATGAAAAGGAATTCCGCAGCATTAAGTTTATTAGGAGAGAAAAAGTTTCCAAGATTACCTCCACTTTCTAGAATTTGTGTATGGTAACATCTTGCTGCAAAACAATCCTTCCCCAGCATGATTTTTAAATTAAACGCATCAATTATACTATCGTAAAGCCATCCATTACGAAAATTTGTCTTTTTTGATAAATTATTTACCTCCTCATCTGATATATAAGTATACAAAGATTTTAACTCATAAAAACGTAATTGAATGTCTTGTATATATAAAACAACTCAACTGCAATCAGGTACATAGCCTATTGCAGGCGTAAAAGATCTAGTCAGTTTCCTGTACTTGCTTTTTGAATAAAATACTACCGAGAATCGCTACAGCTTAAATTGCCTGTTGTTTCTTTTTTGACAGGCAAAGAAGGATATTTCAAAGTTTTCCTTTTCACATTTTTAACTCTGCTACTACGTTTAAATGTATATTGCTTAATTAAATGTTGTTGGGAAGGCAAATTGGGATCAGATAAATAATTTTCAAGTTTAATTCTCCCCCTCCCCCTTTTATTGATTCACACATTGAAACCATTGTTTTTAAACTACTACTTAGATATGATGATAGAGTTCTCATAACTACTTTATCTTGTATTAAACAATTTAATTTAACAAGTAAAAGTTTAGTCTCGCGAATTTTCCTTTCATCATCACATGTTTCTTCGACAGAAGAATCAATGCCACTTTCTACAAGGGTAACAGAAGGGACTGAATCAGGAATACGTTCTACATCTTCGGTAATTTCATTATAACTAGAAATATTTTCAAAAGAACGGATCTGTCGAACACAATTAAGGAATGAATTTTATGAATATGTTTACAGAGTGCGTGATTATCAGAACATTCACATGTATACAAATGCATGCAAAAAGATAAACACGCTTGAGACACACACCTACAAGAGCACTGATCATTTTCTGAACATACTTCCGCTCTGCGATTTAACAAACCATGGATTTGTCGATTTAACATAAATATCTCCATCAGGAATCTTTAAACCATTGTTGTGACGTTTGTAATATGTTGGAGGATAAACACTGGTGGGAGTGCCAGTTATAATTCTGTATTGATGAGATAAATACACATCATTATCTATATTTTTAACAATTTATCAATTAAATTATCCACTCTGCTATTAAATTTACGTTTAAAATAACTGGTCTTTAATTTATTGTGAAAAGATTCAAAATACATATTTGTATTTGTATAAAAATGTGGAAATTGACGATGTGACATACTCCATAAATCTGTTCTATTATAATAATAATCATCAAAAGATTTAATAAAAGCAAGCTCTTTATCAATAAATGCAATTTTAAAATTTTCCATTATTTGTTTAAACTTAGTTAACTTTTTTACTCCTAAAAGCACTACCAAAGAAGCATAAATTTCATTTCTAATTTCGAAACCAGAAACAAGATTATTTAATTGTTTTTTCCAAGCACGATGAAGATGCCATTTGTAAAGCAAATGTTTAACACCTTCCCCAAATACTTTCTAAATGCAGGGCCAGTTGTTTTATCATCATCCGTCATGACACAATTAATATTTAAATTTTGGGCACACTTTCTTTGAAACTGTCAAATAAACAATACATTGTTACCGCGTCTAATTTATTTGTAATAAAATGAGCAACTGGGTAACCTATTCCATATTCATCTGGTACAATTAAATTTAGTAAATAGAAACAATACTCGTTAGTTTGATGTATAGAGTTAATACATAATATTTTTTAACAGTTCTTAATCATAATTTCTTTTTGTAGTTTGTTAATTAGAATATTGACAGAAACAGCATCATTTTTATGAGGCTGGGAAAGTGATTTTGAAGAATTAACATAGTATGATAAGTTTTTGTTTGTTAAAAAGGATTCCTTAATGAGACATTTATCTCGATCATTTCATATATCTCTATTACCACGTACATATTCTAATATTTTAGATTTCTCAATACCCATTTGAAGGTTAGCTTTAATGAATTCCCTACAAGTTTTTTTAATTGGTTGATATTTAATGTTTTGAGAACACAATTGATGATTGTGTTTTGAAAAATATTTTACTCTGATGCCTTCACCATTCTCACAAACAACTCTCCACGCAGGACATTCAATTGGTGGTATTGAATCTTTGCTATTTCTACGACTTGCTTTTCTTTTGTACGTCTCTGAAGTTTCATTTTAAGAAATTTAACAACTGCAATAGGAATACGCATTAATGTCATCTCTTTTATTTCCAGTATCTTTTTTGAAAGATGTAAAAGTTTGTTCATTCATTCTCTAACCATAATTGAAAACTTAACTTATCTGCCAAGCTTAATTCCTTTATAGTAATATCTATTCCATGAATCTCATTTTCATGAGATAGTGAATGCGTTAAATACCTAAATCCACAGTTACACCCAGGATGTGGACAATGATAAGGCAAAGTTAAATCTGAACATATTTTGATATGGTTCTTTAATTGGGATTCATATGAAAAATTTGGGGAGGGGGAAGATACTACATTTAAATAATGATTTTTCTTCCCTTTGATTAATTAACTCTATTTTCTCACTTTTAATAATGTTATATCCTTTGCATACTTTACGGAGATTTGCAAATGATTGTGAAAATTCGTAGGTTAACAAACGTATCTATCTATGTATGAATCTATGCTATCCTATTTTCTCAGGAAACACACGACGCAGAAACTCACCGAAGGTACCAAAATTTCGGGAATGATCCGAGAAATCCGTTTTGACGATTTATATTCCGATATTCCAATTAGTTAAAACGATATTAATTAAAAACCTTAAAACGCATAATTAGTACCATTTTTCACCACCAGGGGTAGATTCGGAACTTCTTTCTTTTTCACACGTTTTTAAAACGCGATCTAACTTTTATCATGAGATTCAGACAAAAAAATAATTACAGATTCGGAAAGATTAATTATTTCGCCTCGATATGCTATAATTTATTTTACAAAATAAATATAATTTGTATTTTTTGCGATTTTTTTAAAAATGAGTCGAAATTGATACATTTTTATGAATACGATTTCTAAATCATTCCGCTTGAATTTTCTTTCACGCTAATGAAAAAAAATATTTTACACTAAAAAAGTTTATGCTTTTCTCTTTTAGAATCAGTCATTTAAAAAATTTAATGTCACAGACTGTTTTTTTACGATTTTTCATAAAACACTCAAAATTTTATTTAAGTACCTAATAACTTGTTTATTTATAAAAATAATCTCCCGAAACTTTTTTCCGTGTGTAGAACAATATTATACGTAATCTGTATAAAGATTGATAAAATATCTTAAAAATTACGTTTTTTTAAAAAAAATATTTTTCTCATTTTTTCCCTTTTGCGAAAAATATGTAAATATTACTTTTTTTAAAGTTTTTTGTTTAAAAATTTACCTTTTTTTTTCAATCGATATATGAAGTTTAAAAGCATTAACTTAAAAATGAAGCCCGAAAATTTTTTTTTAACTTTAACAAATAACGAAATGAGAAATTGAAAAAAATCTTCCGATATTTTAAAGGTATTTTTACTGCTCTTCCCCGAAGGAACTCACAGCGCGGCTGTTAAACCCGCTGCTTTATGAAACAGTAGTTCCCAGGTTCGAAACTGAAGATGAAGAGACATTCAATTTCGCATTACGCTACTTCTTAAAGTTTAAAATTTTTTTAGTGGAATGAGAAAGGTTTAAATTGAAATAAATATCAAAATGTTTTTATCAGATCGTTTTTTTTTGTTTTTTTCAGTACATATATATATATATATATATATATGCCATATTGGAATAGTTCCCTTCACATTTTTCAATTTTTAGAAATATTATTCTAAATTATATAAAAAGAAATAAAGATTTAGTATCTGAAGAAGTTTTAAAAATTAATAATTATAAAAAAATTTTCAAAGTATCCTCGACTATAATTATCCTGCTAATATTATATATATATATATATATATATATATATGTGTGTGTGTGTGTGTGTGTCTTCAAAATTATAGCTATTTAATTATTATTATTTAATATATTCAATTCCCTTTAGTTTATAGTGTATCATTCATAATTTTCTTATAATAAGTTTAATTAATAAAAATATATATAGATGGCTCCATTATTCTTAGTTATGTTGTTTTTTTTGTGCTTGGTGTTAGTATACTCTTGGAATCGGTATACATCGAGTAAGATTTTCGTTTCTTCGCACATTTTCATTATTATTACTTATGGTCATAATCATTATTAACCTCTATTGCAAATATTTTTGTTTATACATATTTATATTTGTCTATTTCGTCTGAATTCCTATAGTAATTTAACTTTCCAATTCTATTCTATTCACCCACGTGGGTTTTTGGGCCTTTGCCTTGGTTTATCTCCTATGCTATTATGTCGAAAGTTTCCGCTGTAAGGGAAGGTTGAGATCTCACAAAACTCTGCTCTTAACCCTGTTTCACTATCCTAAGCCCGTGGCAGCTCAGGAAACCATTATAGTTTTTTCCACTCTTGCTAAATTTCTCTTTTTCGTTTGTTTTGGTTCCATGTTCTTGGTTCTTTCGGTTTGTTCTTAAGATGTTTTAGGATTTATTAGTCTTCTTTTTTAATTTATTTACTGCTATATATATATATATATATATATATATATATATATATATATATATATATATAGGCTTTCCCCCATACGGTTTTTTTCTAACTTGTATATATTATATGTTTAATCAAACATTCAGGAAAAAGCAATCGTTTTAATAGCTACCTGTTAATTTTTCTTTCATTTATTACTTATAGAAATTTGATTTTAATATATATATATATATATATATATATATATATATATTTAAAAGGATTATTTCTATTATTTTATTTCTAAATGAATTCTTTGTTGATTAAAAAATACATCGTCTATTATTTTGGATCAAAATACATTTTAGAGACATTTTTATGCTAAATCAGTGGTTCTCAAACTTTCACTATTGGCGACCCAATTTTCAATCATAATTTTTATCGTGCCCCCCCTAAAAATAATAATGCATTGAATGCAATAGTAACGCACTTTGGCGCTAAAGCTACAATACGGTCATAATTATAAACCGTACAAATTAACAAGATAAGTATTAAATTTTGTATATGTCACTTTTAAGTAATATTTTTTTTTACTTTTTAGTTCGATTCACTATAAAAGCGTGTTTTTTAGTTTGTTTTAAAACTATAATTTATTTTATAGTTATTTTTACTATACACGATAAAAATCACAATTCCAGTGAATAATTTAATTAAAAGAAAATATACTTACCTACTTTCAAGGACTTTTCAATTTTTCTTAGAAAATTTGAGAAAAAATCCAATAAAACTAAAGAAAATGTTCCAAATGTGCATGTCCTTAATAAAGGACATAAATCACAGACACTTTTCGCTAACAACACAGGAACGTTATTTTCCAGTTAAACTGTCATATTTTGTTCATGTTTTTGTAGTTTTGCTGTTGTTTGATGATCTACAAATAGCATTTTGAACTTTTTCTTCATTGTGTCTTTTTGACAAGGCGAAGTGCTACATTATGGATTCATAGTTTTCTTCATAGAGATCTTTAGGCAGCATTTGAAAATTTCAAATCAACTCTAAAGGCCGTATCACACGCAGACTTATTTCAAGCAATTTTTCCTCCTACTGAGGGTGAAGGGTTGCCGTAAACAAAACGACATGCTCTGACGTCAACCGCGCACTTTCACCACATTGAAATGTTACTCGCCGATTTTTCTCCTTCGGAAACCAACCATACATCATTTTTTTATACCGCTCGAGCTTACAGGATTCCTATTGGCTGGAATTCCAAGCAATTTTTTATTCCGGGCAATTTCTTGAGCTCACTAGCAAGAAATTGCTCTAAAGCGGTTGCTATGGCAACTGAGTAAAAATTGCTCGAATTGGACGAAAATTGCTTGAAATGTATACGTGTGATACGGCCTTAACGTTTCATGTCTAACGCTTTTCTGATATTTACTTTCGCTATATCTTGATTAATATGCATTATTTCAGTAGGTTCTTCAATTGCTTGATCAGTTTCAACTTCCTTCAATAGGTATCACAGATACCCACTTTTTTTAATATTGTGCTTATTTACATTTATAAACCATAATAAGTCGTAGAACACATCAATCAAAACTACAAATTTGTTCATGGGGAAAGTGTTGCATGTTCTAAAAATAATTGGGTAAAACGTTTTTCATTATGCCTTATATGTTTCAGAATACTTATGCTTATCCATATATCATAAAACTCTTTCAGAAAGATGTTAACCAGAAACCGCACATCTGCGTCAAACATGACTTTGTGGTAAGCAATCACTCCATAACAGTCACCTTGCATTCCGGTACAACCCAGTGAAAGATTCTAGGTTCTGGCAGCATGTTCTCATCTACACAATGATGGAAGTATATCCTTATTGCGCGCGCGCGCGCTGCGCGCAATGCTCTGGTATTTAAGGGAGAAGCAAAAGGAATCTTTTGTACCACTGAAAAAGTTAAACTGCCTCAACTCGAAGAACCACAGAGCGATTAAAAATTTTGCTTGCTAGATATACTGCAGAATCAAAATATTTCCTTTTTAACATCAGGAAATACAATTCATGTTTCCAAGTGACATTGTTTGGATAAATATGCATTTGTGAACACACCTCTGATTTAATAGAAATATCCATAAGCATTGTAAAACCAACCCATTGCCCTCAAGGAATCCGGGTAGAGCCATTTAAAATTTGACTTCAAACTTGAGGTCTCCACTTTAAAGACAATGTAAATAAATTTAGGTTCATAACATAAGGACAAAAGTAAGCCATAATAACTTCAAGCATTTCGTTAACAAATTATAAATGATATCATTTAAGGAAAGTTTTGCGTAGTAATACATTTATACATTTTTTATATATATATAAAAGATCATACCTGCAATGCAAATGTTTTATTATACTGAAAGTATGTGCTTTCTCTTTAACAAGACTGAGCCCCAGCAACGCGTGGCAGGGTACAGCAAGTATTATATATACTTACAACTTCCCTAAAAAAAGACGGAGATAACCATCAGTAAGTACAAAGGTCAGCTAAGGTAAAATTTTAGGTTAAAAGAAACGTAAAAAAACTCTCATCGTTCTCATATGGACCGCAAAGCAAACAAAATATTTTTTTAACCCTCTAACCGGATAGCACGGAAAATTCCGTCAGTGTAAAGATGCTTCGAAAATGGACTGCACAGATTTTTCTGCCTTCAAGTAACGTTTTCAAAAGCGGATTAGCCGCACTTTTCTGAAATCCTTTCCCCCTTTTAAGGTTTAACATCTTGAAAGATAATGAGGGACGGAGGGAGCAACACAGCAGAAGTTTTATGGCTCGCAGGGAACCCCGTGTTTTGACCCTGGGGCAATCGTAAAAATTCGGGGAGAAATTTCTTTAGAACCCAAGAAGTGTTTGTTTGCTAGCTTGTATTTTAAAAGTTTTCAAAAGTCCCAACGCATAAGTAAAATATGTTACAATTCCCTTTTGGTTTCATATTAATTTCAAACTGTAACAAGTTGGGGCGTGTCAGGGCAATCTGCTATTTTATATAGTTAGACAAATTATCTTTTTTAAAGTATATTCTTTCGCTTCATTTTTCTTATCTTAATCAATGCTTTCAGTTTTTGAAACATGATTATTTCATAATAAGATGCCCAAAAAAAATATAATAAAACACCAAACACTTTAAAATTTGAAATTTTTTCAACTTTCCAACCACTAAAAATGAATAAATTTAAACTTCATCAAATAATTTGAAACATTTTCTTACACTTTGATAAAAAATAATAACAAAAAAAAACTAATTAAGATCTATTAATTTTTTTTAGATTACAAAGCCCAAGTGTTCAGGGAAGTTTACGTACAGTGCCTAGTTATATATTGTTAAAATACACCGAATTATAATTGAATTTTAAGTACTTGAACTTCAGTTTACATCAAAGACAACATGAATGAAGATTTTCCCACATTTTTTTTATAAATTGAATGTTTGAATAAATGGTAATCAAAAATATACGGAAACATTTACAGTAGACATTTATGCATATAAATAAACATAAAAATCAATTTTAAATTCGAGCTATTCAAAAAATTCGAATTATTCTTCAAAAATATCTATTTATGCAAAATACCTCAACATTTATCTTTTTTTCAAGGCTAACTGAATAAGTAATTAAAATCTGGATATTTTTTGAAATCTCGACCGTATAAAGCTAGAAATTTTATGTTAGAAATTCCATTTGAAATTTCGAAAAAAAAAATGTATCGCAAAGTTAAAAATTATTTACCATAAGTTCTAGCAACTCTTTCAGTATAATATAAATTTCAAATTTTATTAAATAGCTTCTTTGGTATTTTTTAATAAATTTTGAAGATTTCATACAATTCAGTTGAAAAATGCATGCTAAGAGCAAAAAATATACTAAAAAAACCGAGGAATATACAATAAAGTTTTACATAGAAGCAAAACTGAGAAGCTAAAGCGTAGGAATGAAAAATTTTGAGTAAATCTGAAGTAGTTTTCGAAATATTTATTAAAAGTTCAGAAAATTTGTGTGCGTTATGTTATACTTAATATTAATTAAATGGTTAAAATAATATGTTAATAACAGTCACATAATCGTGTGATGACACATTCATATAGTAATAAAAATTATAAGGTTTATTGATGCGAATGTCAAGAATTTTATGTAATTTTAAATTCAGACATTAAGATATTGATGTAGAAAATATAATACGACCATCTAAAATACATGAAAAATGCAGTCTGCTATAAAATGATCTTGACAAACAAAATCCGGCATTTTCACTTACTATGACAGAGCCGGCTTAGTCAGGGGCGATCTGGAAAAACAGAGAGAGAACCGCGGTTTTGATGGATGCCGCTCTAGCTTTTAAAGTTCCCAGGAAAAATTATATATATATAAATTACAAATGCAAAAATAAATCTTGTAATGTTCCATACATTTTTATAACAACGAATTGTGGAATTGGCTTCCAATACATTGTTGTTTTTGACAATATGTAAGGTAACCAACCCTACTTTAGATAGATTTGTACTACTTTTTCGTAACCGTATTCCTTTTAAATTTAATTAATTGCAGCCGAAATACACCTTTGCACACTTAAAAATTTATGTAAACTATAACGGTTAATTTTAATTTATGCAACTTGTGAAATGTTCATAATTAACCATTTCCGTCTAAACAGTTTACATGAAAAAAAAGTTTGGACTCCTTCATTCATTAGGGAATTATATAAGATTCTAACATTAAGTTTTATTTTTCACCGAATAGAGTCGAGTGGTAGTGTATCGTGTTTCCACACCACAGGTCTTGGGTTCTATTAACCGGCTGGGCAAGTTCGACTCTGCCTTTCATCCACATTACATTGGGTCGATAAATGAGTACCAAGCTTGCTTGGGGTCTTAAACACTGAAGGTCTCTCTTCAGACAGACCACCAAATCGGGACATCTGTTCATGCACCTCAACGCCCAATGGTCACGTATATTGGGATGGACATAGTAGTGCCTGGCCCTCATGGATTGTTGTGCCACTGAGTTTGAGTTTTAAGTTTGAGGATTGCCTCACTTTGGGGATACCCCTTAGATAAACATGTATTTCCACTCATTTGCAATTAAACATTTTACTTTCAATTACGTTTATTTCAGAAGGAAGCTTTATTTTTCAAATGCATTTGCTTAATAACATATATATTTGTGTATTATATTAAAATTTTGATACAACCAAAATTACATATTTTTGCTCCTCTAAAAGCTTTTAGGATTTTACAACTGATCTTCCAATCCATATACGTTTTATAGTATTATATTTAAAAATGATAACTACTTTTTTACGAGTGTGTGAGCTGTTATGCCTCGTTTATAAATATAAAAAATTGCATTCAGCTACAGTTTTTAAAATGTACAGAAATAAGTGGAGAAATAGGATACTTACATATTATGAATATTTTTGACTGTAGTAAGATATATTTATATATCAGTTTCTTTACAATTTGAATAGAAGTTTTAAGCCATTTTGCGAATAGTTTGATATTGAGTATAATTCCATAGGCTGTTTTATATTGTAAAGTGTTTTACTTTGATACCAGCACACATTAAAATAAGGCTCATTTGCAGTTATATGATCAGCTTCAGTGATATTTAAATTTTCAAAAATAGTCTACACGTACGAAAACATTCTTTCACAACCGCACACTACATCTCATACTATATCTTCCCTACAGCAGGAAATATTTGTGTATACTGAAAAATTTAATACTGGATACATTTCCAAGTGTTAAATTTGTTTTTAAAATTTGGTATGAATACATTGTGGAACTGTCGGTTAACTTCACTGAACAAAATTGTTTTAATTGTACTGTTTTGAAAGACAAAATTAATTAGGGAGAACTTTTCTCACAATAGAATTTGTAATGACTGAATTGTGTGAAAATGTAGTTATCGATGTGTGAAATTTTTCGGTGTAATAAAAGAAACATAAAGATAAGAAATTTAACTTGAGTAGAAAATGGTTAGAAGTACTGTTATGCGCATTTGAAGAAGTATATCCCCCATTAAAATTAAAAATTATTGACTGAATGTGTGTTATGTCCATCACAAATGCCGATGTAGAAAAGATATTTTTATTTAATACAAGGAGTTCGAAAAGGACAGCACTAGGAATGAAAATTTAGATTTTTTCCGAAAAATATTCAATTATCATAAAAATATCATTTATATGATTTAAATTGAAATAAATTAAAAGTATTGAAATCATTTTTTATGTTATTCTAAATTAAAAATATAATTGAATAGAGAAAGATCTGTTTCATTTCATAAATATGCTCCATTTATGTCTTATTGTTTTTAAAAAAAAGATAGGGCCTTTACTCTTTTTACCTCATAACTTTTTTTAAAAACATGAAAGTGAGCGCGTTTTCTTACTCTCATATTCAAAAATGAATACAGGATGCTTTTTTCTGGTTCAAATCGCAATACCAAAATATATTTTTTTTTTTTAATTTTTAAAAAATGACAGAAAAATAAATTTTGTTTGAAGAAAATATAACTATTTTTCAACTTTTAACACGCCATTTATTTCATGTTTTTTTTACCCTGCATTTTGTTTTAAATTTACTGTGACTGAATCTATGGGGAAAACGACATAGTAGAAAGAACTACGGTTTTCATACAAGATTGCCCAAGGCAACTTAACAGCTAGCTGTAAACGATTGCTATCCTGGTTCTCAATGATCAAATACGCCGAACCAAGTCATAAAGTTGTCCCCTTTCGACCTTCCAAGTTTTAAAAGGGAGAAAGAATTGAAGTCTGTTGCATTTTTGAAGGGAATAGCAATATAAGAGTAAAACGCTTTCGGAATAACTTTTCAGGAGGAAGGTATCCAGTTAGAGGGTTAATTTGGTTACAGGATCAAAGATGGCTAATGAGCGTTTGAAGTGGAATCTTTTATTTTTGATGATCACCAGATGATAAAAATAAATTATGTCAGTGTAAATGTGTATTTTATTATGTCAGAAAGCATTTTGTTTAACTTCATTCCAAAAAATTATTTTTAAAACCTTTTATTTTCAGTATGCTCGCGCCCCCCTCGCAAGGTTACCGCGCCCCTCAGGGGGGCGCGCCCACAGTTTGGAAAACACTTCACTAACTTATTGTAACGATTGATTGATTCATGAAATCCTGAAATCTATTTTATTATTTTAGATTCTTAGAAACTAACTATTATTAAAAAATGATGAACGTTTTTTGTTTTACTCTTAGCATCAGAATCGTTTTCTTTTTATTGCTTCACATTAATAATTTTTTAACTATAACGCAATATTGTTTTTTATAAGTCATAGATTGAAATTTGAAGCTCTATCTTATCTGTGAGAAGGAGAGGGGAAGATAGAACAATAATTTTTCAATAAAAAAAACCGTGTTCGGGCTACAGAGAGGGGAAAGAAGCCTCTCTTAAATCAAAAATAAGTGGAATGGAACAAATTTCGAAAAAAGGAGATTTTTTGACATAATTTTAGAAATCACTCACATTGTGCGCGTACAAACACACTCACAAAAATGCTGGTGTCATGAGGAAAAGAGAAAGCCCGAGCAACGCCGGGATAAGTGGTGGAGGGGGTGAGGGTGGAAGTCATTTTGAAAAAGAGTATTAGAAGGGCTAATTTTGTGAAGGAAAGGGAAAATTTATAAAAGTAGAGATAGCCCGTGCAACGCCGGGCCATGCAGCTAGTCCTTCATTAACAAATGCTCCTCCAAAATAAATTGGTTGTTCACTATTATCATAATAATTCAAATACTTAAATAAATCTCTATTATATAATTTTTCTCTTTATCATAACTGAATTTGCTACAAACTTCATGATCTTTAAAATATGTATTACTCATTAACAAAGTTTGGGAACCTGATAATACTATAGAATCACTTGCCTCATATTTAAGCATATTTATCATGGTGTCTTCTGGAAAAAATTTATCACGATATCGGTGAAATTGGCAGTTGCATGGCAGAAGCCAGAAAATAAATTTATCTATTAATATGTTAGAAACATGGAAAATCTAAAATATGCAATTATAAAACTTTCAGAAAATGAAAGTATAAAAACTATCTAACAATGATTTAGTAAAAACTAGAATGCCCCTGAAAGGAAAAATTAAACATGCATAAAATCAAAGCACAAAATATTTAAAAATAGTACAATAAAATAAAGCAAAATTATAATTAATAATTACGAAATATAAATCAGTAAATCCTCAAGTTTATAGTTTGGCAGAAGCTAGAAAATGAATATACAAATGCTAAAATCCTGGAAATTTTAAAAAAGAACTATTAACACAATATGAAAATTGTAAAAACAAAATGGAAAATAAATACAATATTAAAACAAAGCAATTAAATAAAAAATTGAAGATTAATACAAAATTAAAAGAATCAATGTAGTAAAAATAGTAACCATTTAATATATAAAAAATAAAATATAACAATTAAATAAAAAAAAGGAAGATTAATACAAAATTTCAATATGGTAGCAATATTAACCACTTAATATAAAAAGAGTAAAATAAAACAATCCAATAAATAAGGAAAGATTAATACAATATAAAACTAGTAACAAAAATATTCAATATCGTAATAATATTAACCGCTTGATAATGAAACAACCTCACGGCATGAGAGCTATTGCGAGAATGATATTGTGAGTTCATTGAGGCCAAACGATACATTTGGCGATTTTCGAAAATAGGCCAACAATTTAACAGTAACTCATCTAGTTTGTAGATTGCAGACTTAAGTGCTTCCAACAAAATTGAGCATTACTTGTCCGGTCTTAGGATTTCCTTTTATCCGTCAGCCGGGCCGATCCCAGCAGGTGTGCAGCACGTGCACTTCACGCGGGCGGCCAAAGCAAGGGGCGGCCGTATATGGTTCTATCAACCAAACAAAACTTTTTACGAATTTCTCAAAGTAAAACTTATAATAAATCGAATAAATATGCTGAATTTTGAATAGTTATTCAAAAATCAAGTCCCGATTTTCCGATAATGCCTGCATAGGTTAAAAAAAATAGAATGTTAGTGCAAGGTATGTTGGCTGAGATAGTCCATAAATGTATAATCTTTGCAAACATCCTTCATCTGATAAAAAAAAATTCGTGGTGAAGCCAACAATACACGTTTTAATTTGTTTTGTTTTTGTTTAATAGCGGCACTGGTAGCGACCTGTGGTTCGATGCTTAATAAAGGCGTCTCAAAAAGGATTTTTGCGAAATTAGCTTTACAAAAATATCTAATATGGTTAATCTAATAATGTTTAAATTCAATATGAATTTGGGGAAATTAAAAGTTTTCAATTTAATAATAACCTTATAATTTAGAAAAACAAAGTAGGGGAAAGAAGGGATTTTTGCTTATGGTTTTACAACGCTTATAAACAATGCTCGTTTTCCTTTTTAGTGAGTTATAACTCTATCAAAAGTTAGCTCCTTGTAGTTTTATTTGGTATTAAGTTATAAGAGAAAAAATCTAGCAACTTCTTTTGAATTTTGAATAAATAGATTTTCATTACAAAGCCGGTTTGAAAAACACTCCAATATTCGCATAGTATTATTAATATTTGTGAAGTTCTAAATTTAATTTTATGTTGTAGGAACTTAATGGTACACTCATGTCCATAAATTAAGAATAATGAAGTTCAGGCAAAGAAAGAGACAGAAGCAAAACAAATTTGACTTATTTGTAAAGTCCGTTTATTAAACAAAAGGTAAAGAGCAAAAAAAGATGCTATGTTTGACATAATTAATAAAAACTGCGATTTTTACTCCCTGGAGCAAATTTCAAAAAAGAACCTATTTACAAAAAACAGTATAACATGGTTAGTATGATGGTTAGTACGAAGTATGTCTCCCGGACGATGCAATACAGGACTTACAACGCCTAGGCATGCTGAGTATCAAATTATCGATCTGATCTTGGGGAATATTACACCACTCATCAAGCAATGTCTCCCGAAGTTCCGGTAGACAAGTGGGAGGGGGTTGACGGGCTGCAATTCGTCGGTCAAGCATATACCACACATGCTCTATTGGATTCAAGTCCGGTGAGTATGCTGGCCAATCCATACGGGTGATATCCTCCGATTGAAGGCATTCGTCTACAATGTTTGCACGGTGAGGACGGGCGGCGACTTATGAATTCGTCATGGATTGGGAACCTCTTGGCGAGGTTGGCACACCCTTGCAGCTTGGCGACAAAATACATTTCCGCGCATGCGCTCTGCCCCCGTATCGCAATAGCGGGAACGAGACAAAATGGATTTCGAGCAAAAAATAGTACAAAAAATTTTGTATCTCAATTGCAGGAATTTTATCCTTACTGTATTGAAGATACTGATAAA
>BMAU01017445.1:600000-773223 GCA_019973935.1 Trichonephila clavipes
AGAAGTCATCCTCACTGCTAACAGGCTAACTTATTAGTTTTAATGCAATATCCTCAAAACTGCAGGAAAAATCTTATATGTTTAAATGGTCTCAATCCAGTAATTCTGCAAAAACTAACGCTAAACAATATCTTTTCCTAAACTGAAGTTTGCTATTGCACTACCTGTTATTCAAAATATATAAAATAAAAATTCTAAAAGTTTTTCTTTATGCAATTTAAATTTTTGACGAAAAACATGTTTGTGACCTTAATTTTGGACATGAGTGGATATAAAGCGCCGCATACAAGTTCGCAGGAGGGAAAGGGGAGCCTCTGAGAGCAGTCGCGATCAAGAATGTTGCACTCCAGTTAACATTTTCTTTAATAATATTTAAAAATAAAGCTTCACACAAAGTGACATTTTCCATTCCTTCAGAAAAAAAAACTAAGAAGTTTCGAAAACATTTTTATTTCTGTGGCTCAAAGCAAGAACAACCAAAGTCAAAACATCATAATGTTGGAATTAAGATTCCAAACGTTGTGAAAAGTGTTCCTACGAATAATACCATTAAAACTGTATTCTGAAATTTCCTGTCAGCACTAAGTAATTAAAATTGACTATGATTGTACCTGCATATCGTTAAGCATGTTCCTGCTTAATCCTTAAACGAATCATAAAATACAGACTGTGCGTGTTTTTGCCACTTCTGTATGTGTATCTTTTGCTTATGTTCAAACGTGCTCCCTAACTCATGTATACAAATAGGCAAGCTTTGCTGGAAATCGCTTAAAGGTCTGTTTTCTTGTGGAGTCATGTCTACCAATAAATTAGACTTTTACTGCTTTAGAAGTTTAATATTTTTACTTATTCTCAATACACTTTTTCAATGGAAAGCAATTCAAGTCAAATGTTTAATGTTAGACGAAAATAAGGCAAATCACTTCAATAACATAATTGTAAAGGAGAAAGAAAACAATTTTAAGTAGATATAATTACTTTTTTTAATATTTCATATAGCTATGAGTTTGAAGAGTCGCAACCATCTATGCAAAGAATAGAGGTTTGCAAACCCCCGTCATTCATAAACACCTACAAACCAATCATATATAGTGAAGTGGTCATGTCTCGTTAAATCATTGGTCGCTGGAGTTGCATGTTTAAAGAAGGAGGGCAAATTGTGGAGTGAGTGACAGAAAAATTTACGTTACACTATAAAGCAGCACAAGGACTATTGGCGACGCACCGCGTATAATTTTGAACCCTGATCAAGTGACTTGGACGAAACCTGAGCTGGCACCTCCCTTTCCTAGGCAGATTGTGGAAGATAAAGTGGGGCTCCCATCCCATCTCCACAATTGAAAACAACATTGCTCCATTGACTTTCCCTTGTTCTCTGTGTAGCGGTGGTAACTTCATAAGCCAGTAACAGCCTCCTGACAGAGGTGATCACTTTTTTCTAGAGGTCGTGTTACTCGGCTACGGATCTATAGGTCGCGGGTTCTGTCCTCCGGATGTCGCCACCTCATTTATGACCGTGACTGAATTAAGAAAAGCGCAACCTTCTGATCTGTCAAAGCGACCCACACCAACAGCAATCCAAGTCACCAGACCCACTTGACGCTGCAACAAAAATCTTCAGACTCACTTGGAGCAACGCCACCAACTAACAACAATAACTCACTTGCTCGCCATAACAAATATATCGTTCGTTCACCTATCCATCAACTCACTGAGGGAGGAGTATTGTACCGGTGGTATCTTCATAAACCAGTAACAGCTTCCGGACAAGAGTGATCACTTTTGTCTAGTGGTCATGCTACTCAGCTTCGGATTCGTAGGTTGCGAGTTCTGTCCTTCGGATATGAGCAACCTCGTCTGCAATGAAAGTTGTATTCTCAGGACATGACAATGTTGAGGTGCAGCAGGCTGTGCGATAATTCCTGGCTTCGCAGGGAAACGAGTTTAACAGGAGGGGTTTCTTCAAACTGATTGAACACTACGAGAAATGTCTAATTGTCGGTGTCGAAAAATAGTACACTATGTGTAGTTCATGATGTGTTTTATCTGACACTAAAGTTTCCTTGAAAAAAAATGACGAAACCTACTTTCGGAATGTACCTCGTATATCAAAACAAAAGAATGATGATTTAGAAGTAAAAGATTCCTACAAATCGGAAGGAAATAAATTTTGAACCTAAAATTAGAGAACTGTTAAAAGATAAGAAAAAGGTCATGTACCGAAATGCAAAGCCCTTTTGATTTCCTAAGCTGTCACAGATTTACGCATATGGTACAGGGTAAAGCAGATATTACTGGATCTTATCAATTTTTCAATGGAAAATGTAGTAATGTAAAATAATGTAAGAAATGAATTAACAAAACCAAAAATATCGGATAACAGATAAGCCTTAAATTTACACGTGCATTCAAACAGAATACAAACAGATAAATATAACAAATAAGAAAAAGAATAAGGTTTATAATTGAAAAAAGTAACATATAGAAATCAATTAAATAAGAATAATAAAAAAAATTTCATAAATATACCTAAAATATCTAAAAAAGTAAAATTGAGAAAAAGAAAATGTTAACAAAGGAAAAAAATGTTTTAAAAATTAGTGTGAACAAGGACAATTTTAACTAGGTTCCTATCTACAGTAATTTAAAAAGAAAAATTGGAATAAAAATGTATTAAATATAAAGAATGTAAAAATTATCGTAATATATTATTTACATTATATTTATGTGTGTGTGTGTGAGTATATGTTTCAAGGAAGTTGGTAGGATAGTTATGTTCGGTGCACTTATTATAAAACTTTCTATAATTGAGTTTTTTATGTTCAGTTATTAAATCATCGTTATTTTGTAAATAATTAATTATAATGTTTGTAAAAATTGAGCTGTGGATATTGCAATTCCAAAAAGGCATTTTAATACTGTTAAAATTAAAAATGCCTCTTTTATCCTAAATGATACATTTTAAAATACGATAATTAATATTTAATTGTTAATCTAAAAATCTGTTTTGTGTATCATATATAATTAGTTTTTATTAAATTAAAATATTCACGTTAAAAGATTAAATTAGGTAGATATATAATTATATAACTTTTCTAAAAATAATTAAATCATCTATGAATCTGTATGTATGGCAAAAATTCAAACCGACATTATAAATTCTATAACAGTGGCTGACCTACCTTGGAGTACCCGCTTAATTAGTTAGTCAGAACTATCGTGAGTCGACTCGGTGGCTTAGAGGTAGCGTACGTGCTTCGTAAGCCCGTTTGTGAGTTCGATATCAGCTGGAGTCGACAGATTTTCTGGATGCGGAAATCATAGGCCCGCATGTCATGTCATGTGAATATGGGGCATGTAAAAGATCCCTTGAGTATCAATTTGGCTCTGGTACTCTCGGCAAAAATAAATCACGGCACTATTTAGCAACCGACGAGAGCTTGAATTAAAATTAATTCCAGCGTAAAAATTTGGTAGCGAGAACCTCCACTAGATAGTGCCACCATGAAATCGTCCACACATTTGGGGACTAGCCATGACTGCAAAAGCTTAGTTGTCAATATTCAGCTCATTAGGAAATAACCATTATGAGGCATAAGGTTTTCTTTTAATACAAGCCGAATTATTATATTAGATATATCCTCGATCCCAATAACTTTATAAAGCCCGAAACACAAAACATTTGTAAAATCAAATTACACGAGTTTAATTCCTTAAGAAATAATGTGAGGAAATTGGGACTTATTAGCTCGTTATCTTAATTTGTGATACTTCCTTTTATGATAAGATATCTAACCATTGTCTAGCGTCTTTATGTAAATGCAACCATTTTGTTACTTTTAAACTAAGGGTACTTTAATTTCTTTTGATTGCTGCATTTTTAATATTTTTAATGAGTTACCATAAAAGCTCGTTCATGAAGTCTTTTTTTCTTTATTTTTCTTCTTCTTATAAGTGCAGGAAACAGATTAAATTGATCACCTTACTCTTTTTGTATTAACTCTTTACCAGACTGCAGTAAATATATACTTATCACCAAATTCTCCAATCTAATCTTTATCAATCATCTTCATCTATCAAACTCACAATTTATTTTATAAATTTTGTAGAGTTTCCTACATATTTCATAATTTTGTTGTGTTTACTATGCACTGGTCTCTGTTTTTACAAATAGCATGGTAAATCCAGTAGAACCTCTTTTTACGCGGTAGATAACGACCTTATAACAATTAACCGCACAAAAAAATATTCGAAAATTTCGTATTTCCTTACATACAACAACTTCACCGAAATACTACAAAAAAATGTCGCTACAATTATTTACAAAATTTATGAGAAAGTACTTCCATACCAAAATAAATAATTAAATTACACATGGAAACATTTTTAAAACATTTAGTTTCTCATTATATACATGGAAAACTTTTCAAAATGCACATATTTAATTCAATTGCTACTCATCGTAATCCAAAGCGCTCAATTTCCTGCGATGAATAAGCTCAAAATCGCTTTCGTCAATTGAAGATACAAGTCCAATTGATTTATTTTTTGGCACTTTAAAGTCAGAGATGAGTTTTTGCGAAAAGGTCGGTTGGTCAATTGCTAGCAAATGTTACAATAACAAGATATGCGCGATCAAAGCTCTTTTTGAAATTTCATACTCCTTTCAGAATTGGCATCTATTTTGAGAAAATATTTTTTAAATTTTTTGGAAAGCTGTATCCCTGCATATACACTCAGGAACATTGAAAATAGCGACCCAAGAAGGAAGCTAAATACAATCGCGAAACTTTGCAAATGAGTACAGCGTAATGTGATATGCAAATGATCCAAGTTTTGTGCCAATACGCATGCTCATACACGCCGAGGTGGCGCTACAATCAGGAAGAGGGTGCTATATAAGCCAGCGCAAATTTGAAGATTCATAAACGTGACGATTACCCGCCGATTGTAGGAAGACTTTGGTAAACGAAACATGCCAGGCAAATGTGCTAGAAGACATTTCTCACAGTTAAGCAAGTTTGAGAGAGGCCTTATCATCGGGATGAAAACTGCAGGCTGGTCGACGCGCCGTGTTGCTGGCCAGGTGGACCGTTCAAAGTGTGCCGTTAGAAATTGTTGGGGGCAGTGGACACGAGAAGATACCCACGCGCGGAAAGCCGGGTCTGGAGAGACCAGGAAGACCACGAGGAGAGAGGATCGAAGGATCTTGCGGCAAGCACTTGTGGACCCTACAGTAACTCGTTCAACGATACGAGCAGACGTAGGCATAGCAATTGTTCCACAAACAATTTTCAGACACCTTGCAGAAGCAAATCTTAAATCCAAGCGCCCTTTCCGTGCACTCCCTTTAACACCGGAACATCGGTAACTGCGTCTACAGTGGTACCAAGCCAGATCAATGTAGAATGTCACAGATTGGCAAAAGGTGTGTTTAGTGATGAATCCCGGTTTGTTTTGGGGACAGATGATAACCGTGTACGGGTGTGGTGGTGCCCTGGTGAGCGGTACAATTCCCCCCACACTGTTCTACGTCACACTGCCCGCACAGCTGGTGTAATGGTTTGGGTTGTAATTTTAATTGTGATGCGTGGAACCTTAACGGGACAACGTTACGTTGATGATATACTTCGACCCCATGTAGGACCTTTCCCAAATGGTCTCCCAGGGGCAATTTTCCAGCAAGATAATGCTCGTCCGCATACAGCAAGAGTTGCTCAAGACTTCCTACGTCATTTTCAGACTCTTCCATGGCCGGCCCGCTCCCCGATTTATCCCCCGTAGAGCACGTGGGGGATCAGCTAAAACGGCAGATGCCATCGTGTCACTCTGTACATGATTTAGAGTTGGCTGTTCAAAATTTGCGGGCTCATATGCCTCAGGACAACATAAGGTGTCTAATCAACTCAATGCCGGACCGTGTGGTGGCATGTATTGCAGCTGGAGGTGGTCCAACGCGCTATTGAAGTTGTCCAGTATTTGTGTCGTTGCACACCCTGTATTCGTTTAATTGTCTTGTTTTTGAGATCAAGTGAATCTCTCATCTGTGTCATTATGTGTATTAAATTTCATTTCTATCCGATGCTTTCTTCCTGGGTTGCTATTTTCAATGTTCCTGAGTGTATTTTATCCGCTCTCAAAGAATACGGTTCTTCTTGACTGTCTTCATAATCAATCAAATTATTGATAATGTCACTGTCATTGACAGTTTCATCTTCAATCAATCGCGGCCTGTTGGCCCATTGAGAGAAGGCAACTGAACATGCATAGTCGGAAGACTGTTTATATCATATGAACAGAGCATCTTGAAAGTGTATATATGTAGATTGCAGTGGTGTAACGTGCACTCCTGCAACCCCTACCTCGTCTGAGGAGGGACCCAAGACCTGACTAACGCCAAGTACGTATTTGCCCAATTTATAAATATTAAGACATCCAACTACGTTCGGAACCGTGATTTTGCAAAAGCGTATAAATGGATAATTCTCATGATATTTAGTGTCACTTAGATTAGAATATATGCATAAAATTGTTTAAAGGACATTGACAAAAAAAATTAAATACAATATTTTGGCAAAAAACTAACTTAGAATAATATATTTTCCAAATCTTCTCCTTTTGTGAAAAATGCTTCTATTATAATAATATTTTGCCTGTATATAGCTCAACTAGAATTTTTGAAATATATAACTTAGAAGTGGGTTTATTAATATTTTACAACAGAGGGGAGCAATTTTAAGAAAAAAACACGAATAATTATTTCAATTGTTGGTAACTCTGAAAATAATGTGAATTTTTTCAAAAATTCTAGTTGAGCCTCTGTAGAGAGGTCTGAGCTATATACAGGCAAAATATTATTATAATAGAACCATTTTTCACAAAAGGAGAACATTTGGAAAAAAGATTATTCCAAGTTAATTTTTTGCCAAAATATTGTATTTAAATAATTTCTTTCTCTGTCAAAATGTCCTTAAAACCCTTTTATGCATGTATTCTAATCTGAGTGGCACTAAATATTACGAAAATTATCCATTTATGCTCTTTTTTAAAATCACGGCTCCGAACGTAGTCGGATACCTTAAAGGAAAATCTGACTTCACAGGGGATGGGGGGGGGGCTAACTTTCGCCGTCGCCACTGACACATTGATAGAAAACATTAATGTGGCATCAAATCCGTTGAAATTCATATACCGCATAAAAAAAGATTACACAGAAAATTCACCCTAAAATAAATCGCATTAAAAAGGACAGCACAAAAACAGGTTCTCTGCTGTAATATATCGGTGACGGACCTCATAAATTTGAACTACTGTCAGGCAATGAGGACAACGCCTGAGCTGACACCACCAATGTGAAGAATTTGTCGTGCAAATTTAACATGTGTCAGTCCCTCTATATGACGTACCTTAAGAGGTATCAGGATTTAAACCCTTATTCGACAACCCCGGCCACTATTTAATGAGAAGCTTCTATTATTCCTCATAATGGAACTTTCATAACACTAAGAATTTAACCCGAGACTTGAGTATTTCCACGTATGAACCCTTTTCTCTATCAGAGCTAGAGTTAGATCTTGATAAATGCTGTACAGTAGTTTCGGAGGTGATGCACCTACTAGCGTATCAAATCCTGAGTGAACCTTGTAGCAAAATTCCTTCGGAACTCCCTTTAAATAAATGGGACTATTGATAACATTTTGCAATTTTGTACGTACACATTTCGGAGCCCCTGTTGCTTGGGCGTTCAGTATCATTGATACGGTGATAGCTACGCCCCTGGATGTACATCATGATTTTGACCCATTGTAAAAGGAAGAAACTATTACTTAACTAGCTGGTATCACCGTTCTTCGCACAGGTGAATTAAAAAAATTAAACTATACAAGATTGACGGATAAAGAAGTTTTTAATGAGTTAATTTTACGTGAGTCGCACATTAAACAAAACAAAGAAACTATTTGTATAACTCAGCTGAACAAAAAAAACATGTTTGTTAAATTTTATGTCTGTAGATCTAATAGCTGATGAAAAGGATTTTTTTTTATTTGTAACTTCCCGTAACTCTTTTGGGTCGATTTTTGAAAATACCTTAAGCTGATCTCTGCTCAGGAAAAGAAACACATTGTTGTAGATTTTGCGTAATGAACAATTAAAATAGTGAAAATAATTTATATCTAGAAGTGTAATACGTTGATATTACTTTCTGTTGTATTTATTTTATGTTAAAATTGTAATATGCCTCACGCTCTGCCTGTTCAAGCTTTCGCAGTTCCTGGCACCTGGTGTAGACAAAACAAAATGGGAAAATTTTTGCTTCCCACATAAAAGATATATCTTGTCGCGGGATTTTTTGCAGATGTCAAGTAAGTTGGGGAAAATTCCGCCAATTATCGTTATATTTTGGAGACTTCACACAATATCTTTATAAATTATAACCTATATGTTATTCTGATGTGTAAGCTATATCACTGTATAGTTTCATTAAAATCCATTCAGTTTTTTTTTTTTAGTGAAAGAGGAACAAACATCCAAGCATACTTTCGCATTTATAATATTAGTAAGGATTTAGAACACTCATCTTGCATATAACGACACTTGGAACAAGTTAGTTTTAGCGCCTTGAATCTCCCTATTCCACACGAAGGTGTTTGTTAGGTCATAAATCCACAATCTATAAAGTCCGAGGGCTTCCAAAAATACGTTACAAATCGAATAAATTTTAGTTGATATATCTCTCAGTTTGCTACCATGAAAAGAAATGGCTGGAAAAATGAATTAAAAATTTACGTAAAGAGAAATACCGTTTTTTTTCCTCGAATCTAAGGTGCACTATTTTTCTATTGTTAATGCTAATGAAAATTGGGTTCGGCTAAGAATTGAAGGCAAAACATTTATCGCATGAGGAACAACGAGTTTCAATCCCTTTCAAAAGGAAAAATGTAGCCGTCCATTCTGGTCACTTGCATCGATGACTTATCCCATTCCGCAGTTTATTGCCAGTATTCAGTCTATCCTAAACTTCGTTGTCTGCTTGTATTTAGGAATTTTTTTTTGAATGCGTTTTCTTTTAAACACCTAAACATCAAAGATATCGATCAAGATGGGTTATGACGCAAGAAGAAAAAGGGAGGCAATTTTATATGTAGAAAAATAATGAAAGCTGAGCAACGGCCACTGACAAATTTACACGGATGAAACAAATATATGTCGTCGGCGTGAGTGAATATTAGCGTCGTACTGTTCAGCTTACACGAGGGCTTTTAACGACGGACCTCGTAATTTTGAACCATGGTCAAGTGACGAAGACGACACCTGAGCTGGCACTCCTCTTTCCTAACTACCACACCATACTACACCCTACACGGCGGGTCTTTAGTGGTACCGGGCTCGAACTCATGACAAGCCAGCCACGATCCGATACCTTGTCCACTCGGCTACCGCGGTCACTACGTCATCGGCGTACCCAAAATGATATAATTTTTGCTTATAAATGTGTTCTCAACTATCTTTTATAATTATTTTACATTCTTTTGAAATAAATATTGTATAATAAATGTATTGGAGAGCATGGAAGACGACATCGTGTGGCAAAATGGTGACGCCGGCATCAATTCCGAAGTGATCTGTGACATTGGGAGGGACGAATCATTTTCGAAAGATACTGACAGTTAGAAAAATTCTAGGTTCATGCATGTATTTGAAAGTTTTTAATACTGATAAACAGTGGCATAACGTACGGGGGGGGAGCAGAATTTTAGGTGGACCAAAGTTTGGATGACGCCAAGTTCGGCTTGGGACCCCAAACTTCACTTTGCAGAGGGGGCAATTATCTGTTGCACCATTGCTGATAAAATAAATTAGCTATTAACTTATGTATTTCTCTCATTAAAATTTTTTTAAAAAAAAATTATTAAGGGTGCAGTAGACTTTCAAATAAGTAAAATTCGATCAGATTTTCAATTTCTCACTTTTAGCATATTAACACAATTCTTGCAATCACTGCTACAGAAATCAAAAATAATTTTTCCAATTCCGATCGTTTTTATGGAAGTTTTGCTCTTTTCAGTTCAAACACGTGTTTGACCACTCCTCTTTTTACAGAAACATTTTTTAAAAAAGGGAGATTCAGAAATATTAAAAAATGGCAATAAAATAGAAAAAAAAGGATGACCCCCTCAGTTCTGAGGCAAGAAAAGTTCAGAATTAACTGTTTATTTATTTGGACGCATATAGTTCGAAACCACTGTACTCTTATAATATATGTTTTCATAAAAATTATTATGCTACGATTTATTATGAGTTATTATGCAGACGCATTTTATTATTAGTATTATTTAATATTTAGATTTGTTGTACATACAGTTCTAGAGTTTGCATGACTAAATTGTATTTTTAGTCACATTTCAGATGATTACGTCAAAATATCAATTTTCCTTTTTCTATTAAAAATTAGTTTGTAGCTGAAAATTACATCATGTTTATTATAACACAAATAAAATCGGTTTATAACTTAAAAATAACATGGTTTCCTTAATTGTGGCAGTAATTACTTTCATGAAATGTGGTTGAGAACTTATAATCATTATGGACATAAAAACCTTCATAAAAGAATTTTAATTTTTGTCTCTCCACTAACTTTAAAAGGTTCCATACATTTTTCCCAACTGCAGTGAAAATCTGCGCATATATTTACTAAAGATGTATAAATAAATGCTAGTGAATGGGTTTTTAAATTCTGAGTTGTAGAGAAAATAGCAAAAACAAGAGAATGTAACCATTTAAGTTAAACATAATTTTTTTAAATTTTCTTAAAAAAAGAAATAGGAAAAATCGTCACTAAATTTTATTTTTATGTATACAATGAATATTACGAGAGAATAGTGAGAGTGTAAAATGAATCTGAATGCGCAAGGAACATTTTGAAATGTGTTAATTATTTCTTGCAATTAAAATTAATATCTCAGACACCATTAAAGATATTTTCACTAAATTTTGTACATTATAATATGCGTTAGTACATTACATATTTCCTGCAAATTTGAAAAAAATTCATCGGTAATTAAAAAAACTGATTTTTAAAATCGACTGTACCCTTAAAAACGTGTAGAGGATTTGGTGTGTGGCTTAGAATTGATGGCGACTTAGTTTCGAGTAAATGCGGTATATATAAAATTCAAAGCTCTTACCTTAGTGATAGTTGAATAGTTTTTATAGATTTCATCACTTTGATCTTGAATTAAATAAACTGCTTCGCCATTCAATGCTGGTTTTTTCGAAGTCATTTTTTTAGAAATGCTGAAAAACAAATACGGATATATATTATTAAGTCAGCTAAAAAATTATCACAGAAAAAAATATTGACTGGATTTTTAATCACTATATCTTAAAGAAACATATCAGAAAATCTTTTTTCTAAAAAAAAATAATTGATTTAAAATCTTACTAGAACGAAAAATTTGGCTAATGACAACTTAAAAAAAAGTTATAATGTCCCAAAACTTTAAAAAAAAAACACACATAATTTAACCTTTGTAAACAAGATAACTTATATTTATCTACATGTAATAGGAATAATTAACAAAATAACCGAAGACAGAAGTACAGGCAAACATTTAAACATTCAATTCTTGTTTTTTCTGCTGTTAACATATATAACTAAGTTGTTTTTTTTAAATGTTTTTGTACTTTTAGACAAAGAAAATCATATTTGTTCTTAATAAAACATCTAGAACTTTTTTATCGCATTCAGGCCAATGAACGTTTTTCTTTTTATCTGTGCTGTATTGTTTCTAGTAATAATGAAAAGGTTGTGATTAGATAAAAATATAGTTAAGAAATAAATTTTCCAAAGGAAATACTTTACATCTGTAGTTTTGTCAACATTTACCATCATTATATGTACATTTTTATATCGTGGCTTAAAATTTACACTCCTTTATCTTTGAGTTTTTCTCGGGTGTCATCCTCGTTACTTGATCATGGTTCAAAATTATGAGATTCGTTACCAGCTCCCCTCACACACATGTACCTCCTTGACTTTAATAAACGATAAATTATGATTTTTTTTTTTTTTTAGAAAATCTTATAGATAAGAGACCACATTAAAAAATTGATGAGATGTTTTCATGTTTTCGAGAAGCCTATTTATGGCGATACTTTTCCATTGATTGATCAATAATGTGGTACTCAAAAGCATCATGATGAGTATGAATTGTTTTTCGAATTATTTTTTTTTAGTATTGCAGTATGAATTAATCCTCCAAAAGTTCTTCAGAATTAAAAAAAAAAAAGGGGGGGAGGATTTTAAATTAAATAAATTTATTTCTGCAGTTTTTCAAGCCAAGACGAATAATAAAATTAGATTTTTTAAAATTTATTCTTAATCAATAGTGGGGTATACAGATAGCACGTTTTTGGCGAAAGGATAGGTGGTACTTACTGCAACGTCCTTACAGTACCGAAGCTTGCCTATCACTGAATATTGTTCTACCCGCAAGACGACGTGAAAGTCCTTCTGCTGTTAATATGGGAGGAGTCTAAACAAAGAGAGAGGTGACTACTAGTTTTATTTTCTCCTGCATCCAAATGCCAGAGAACATCTTTTCCGTATAAGTAAGTTTCGAAATTCTTTAAAAATAATATAATAATAATAATAAAATAAAAAATCCAATTTACCCTGTTCTGCAATGTGCATGTGATGGCTTTGAGCCTTGACAGATTCAATGAGTATTAGTGTCTCTACACCGTGAGCCTTTAGTGGCGGTCTCACAAATGCGAACTACAGTCATGACGAGTGTTTATTTTATTTGATCCGTCCAACATTACAATAGATCTACTTACGAAGTTATTGACAATAGTTATATATATTTCTCAACCTGGGCTTTGATTTCATCCTCAAAACTTCCACACCATAAATCGAGAGGATTTTGAATTCCAATTCAATTTCTTATGTACCATTATTAGACTTTTGGCATAAATTTAGGAAGCGATGTAGCCGAATGATTATGGTATTGATTGATTGAACATTAACGTCGCACTGTTCAGCTACATATATAACTTTGGCAACGGACCACGTAATTTTGAACCATAGTTAAGTGACGTGGACGACACTTGAGTTGCCCCCCTCTCCTAACTACCACACCACACCAACCGGAGGATGTTTCAGCTCTCGACAGATTTAACGTGCATCGGTGCCCTACACGGCGATTATGGTCTTGAACTCGAGGCTGGAGTTACTGATCTCGGGTTTAGGTGCCACTAAAGGCTCTCCGTGTAGAGACACTAATGCTTATTGAATCTGTCAAGGCTCAAAGTCATCACATGCATATTGTAGAATAGGGTAAATTGATTTTTTATTTTGTTGTTGTTATTATTATTAAAGAATTTCAAAACTTACTTATACGGAAAAGATGTTCTCTGGCATTTAGATACAGGAGAAAATAAAATAAATTTGTAGTCACCCTTTGTTTACACTCCTCCCATATTAACAGCAGAAGGACTTTCACGCCGTCTAGCGCATAGAGCAATATTGTACAACTCGGCAATCATCACTTTTAATTATTTATATTGTAGAAAAGTAATTTCGTTTTTTGACTCTAAAAATCCCTGAACCAAAATTAAGTCGGTTTCCATTCTTTTCGAAAATGCAACCCCTTGGTAGCCACACACTTGCCTCCGAAAGCCTGTGTACAGACGATCATATTTCAAATTCATGCAAATATAAGAAGTCTTTCTGAATCAGTACAACTTTTTATTGACTCCCCCAACGTCGTAAATTCAAAAAGTATAAGCAACAATCACCTGATTATTACATAAAATAATACAAATATTTATAAATCGAGAACGATACGAATCGTATGCGTCAAAAGACTGCGTAACCTTTAAGAACCTTTAACTTGAAAAACCCTGCACGATAATAGATTGTAACTAAAAATTAGTGCTTTTTAAGCTACTCCGTTCTTTCTATAACTCTCTCAACATATTTGGCAGGGATTCAACTATATTAGTTGCCTCCTCTGCGGTTATTTTGTTCCATTCTTCAACTATGACAAATTGGAGCATTTCTTCGGATGTTATTTCGTGCTCCCTGATTATTCATTCGAATAAATCCCGCAAATGCTGTATTGCGATTAGATTTAGGGACTAGAATGGCTTACGAAATTGGTTTGACATGGTGGAAACAGCCATGACTTCACAATGTAAGCTTTTTGCTTGGTATCTTTGACCTGCTAAAAGTAAAAATTATCACTCACCGCAAGTTTCTAGGCACTTGCCCTAATGTTTTACTTCAAGTAATCAGTTTTGTACATTGTTGATTCAATAAACTCCAGATTACCAACCCAAAGGCTCCCTATGTCCCAAACCATTATGCCTCCTCTTCCCTGTTGGATAGTCGAAAAAAATAGTTTCTTTCTTAAGATCAATGAAGGAATTTTTGCAGGCATAATTTTAGTGGCATAACGAAAAATATATATTAAACGGAAACCTGCAAAGTCAGGTTTGGGGCCCCAAGTCTTACTTAGCGTTAGTCAGGCGGGCCCCCACTGCATATTTTTGTCCTTTTTGATGCAGAAAATGCAAAAATTACTTTCAACTGACTATATTACATTTTTCCAATAACTATGCGTCCTATTTAGATGTTTTTTGGCAAAAGTCATTCTCTTGGCTCTGTTCACTCGAGTGATGAATGGCTTCTTAAATGGAACTGAGCCTTGATAGTCATTCTTTTTCAGTTCTCTTCGAATTGTACTTAAAGTTAAATTTTTTTGGAATATCTCAGCAACACTTTTAGCTATTTGTGAAGCTTATAGCCTTGGATTTATTTTCAATTCCTACTATTATTTCACCCTACTCCCTATATCAGTTCTTCATTGGGAGAGTAATGTACATGTTTCTATATTCAGAAATATTGCTATTAATTATATACAACGCAATAAATTTCTAGTGTCAAAAAAATCAGAAATAATAAATAACTGTAAAAATTTTACTAAATATTGCTTAAATTAGAAATACTCAATTTTATTAATAGTTATATGACTAAAGCTATTCGAAATAGTAAGGATTAAAAATTCTTTAGATTAATAGTAGTTTATTACTATAAATTTACATATTTCCTAGTTATAATTACCTCCATATTCTAATATTTGATAAAATTACTTATTATTTAATTCATATATACTCTAGTGTCACTAAAGTTATATTGGCCGCGGTAGCCGAGTGGTATAGGTATCGGATCGTGGCTTGCCTTGTCACGAGTTCGATCCCAGTACCACTAAAGACTCGCCGTGTAGGGCAGCGATGCACGTTAAATCTGTCGAGAACTGAAACGTCCTCCCGTTGGTGTGGTGTGGTGTGGTAGTTAGGAGAGAGGGGTGCCAGCTCAGGTGTCGTCCACGTCACTTGACCATGGTTCAAAATTACGTGGTCCGTCGCCAAAAGCCCTCGTGTAGCTGAACAGTGCGACGTTAATATTCAATCAATCAATCAGTCACTAAAGTTATGGTATATATAATTTGTAACTCTTTTTAATTTTTATTTCTATTCTTTGTATATTTTTGTTAAGTGCTACATTTCAGCCATTCACATGCTTTGAATCTGCGTTAGGGTCCAGAATTTGGCGATAACTTATTTATTGCACTCAGATTTAGCGCGGGCTCTGCATTTTTAAGCGCAATTTTTAGGTAAGTTACCTATATCTTGTAATGGATTTAGATATTACTATCCATTACTTTCGATAGGTTTTTGCTCCGTATTATTTACATAAAGGGGGAAGTTTGGCTGACCAAAAAACATGTTCATCTTCACTTTCATATAAATTTTATATATATTAGCTGTCCTAAGTCACAGCAATGTGTTTATAATACTGCAGCATCCATTTTATAATTTTTAATCTCTGTTGCTCATGTGCCCTTAGTTATGTGATTTTCCTACTGTCTATATGTGTTTTTCGAATGTTATTGATGGATGTTTATCTCTTGTTTGTAGAGAATTAGACTATATATTTATATATATCTTGTTCAAATTTTCAATCATTAATAAAACACTTTTTATTCATCCATTCAAGTTCAAATGCATTTTTTTAAACTTGTAGCGGATGACACTTCATGTTAATACAGTTTTTCCAAATATTAATTAATAGTAATGAACAAAAATAATAGTTCAACTCCATATATAAAAAGGAAATTCGCTCGTTGTATCCCTGTAGCGCAATGAGTAGCGCGTTGGAATTCTAATCAAACGGTCGTGGGTTCGAATTCTATGTGGTATGGATTAATTTCTGAGAATGTAATTTATGAATGAATAAATAGAAACAAACAAAAATAATAGTCCAACACCATATATATATAGACTTTTCCTTGCAGTTTTCCTATTTCTATTTTATCACTTAATGTGATTCTGTCATGCGTATATATGTATATTTATATTATAACTATTTAATAAAAGGTGAATAAAATAAAAACTTTATTGACCTAAGTGGGAATTAAATTTTTAAAAAATTAAAGAAATACTGCAGAGCGCGCATTACAAAGCAAGATTCTTGATGCGACACTACAAACACGCTACCGGATCTATGAACGTTAAAATTTTATTTGATTTGTACTTTATGAACAGTCTTTGAATCAAACTGTCTACTATTAGCAGTTTCAGCTAATTGATTTAAAATATTTTCCCCTTGTTGTAAGACCTAAGATTACCTTTCTTTCGATAATACATCTATCTTTTTTTCATTCGGCATTCAAATCGCAAATTCAAAATAAATCATTATTGATGCAATTATTTCAAGATAAAAGGTCTTTTTTTTTCAAGCTCTATTTTGTAAGTGTACGCAGACTTTTGGCGGGGGTGGTTGGGAATTATTTGGTGGTCATTCTTGTTTTTTCATGTTAAGGTGGATTTTGTTGTTTGAGGAAAATTTGAAGAATAACTGAAAAGTATGTTGACTTTCTGAAGCGAGATTTTAATAGTAATTACAGCAAAAATTCATAAGATTGCCTGTGTGTATGCAGACTTTCGGAGGCAAGTGTACATTAAATTTTGAAATTAATTTATTTTGCTTTTTATCTCCATACCATAAATCATCCTTTCCGCATAAGTAGGTCTCAATTGATAATTTTTTTTCAATATAAATACGATCCATTAAAGTGTTAGAGTTGGGTGCCAACTCTGATGTCCTTTTTGTCATCTGAGCGGCGTTCACAATTCTATCAATAAAAAAGGTCCACCACATCGTATTGCTTCAGGGAGCGTTATTAATCTAGAACCAATCGACATCTACGATAAAAATGTCTCTAAATTTGATTTAATCTTATTTTACTTAGTGTTACGATATAGCTATTTATGAGTTTATTGGAAACAGATGTCCAATTTCGAAGATCATTAGAACTCTTACGCCATTAAACTAAAGCATTCCTCCTCAGTAACCGACTTCTCATATCTATATGGGGCCTTGGAGTTCAACAAGAAAAATACTCAAAAACAGTTATTAAGCATTATGGCATTAATTCCAATCATAATTCGAATTTCCGAGCTTGTATTAGATACATGGTTGCCCCCAAGCCAATTTGGTTCCTAAATGGTCGTAAAAACAATGGTTTAATTAAAAAATCATTTTGAATAACTAGAGCAGGGATGGCGAATCAATGGCACGCGACACAATATTTTGGGCATGCCAGTGAGAAAAATGGTTTGCATTTCATTTCAAAGTAACAAAGTTCACCCTCGTTTGTTGTCTTGCCTTTAGTTACGTCGTAGACTATTGCTTATGATTACATTTGCTTATGTCTACGCATTTACAATTTCTTTTGTCTACGAATAGCATAGTCAGTTTCGTTGACACAATATTTTTGTAAATTTATTTGTTATATTTTCGCTTTTTAACTCATTTAAAATGGATAGTTCAACAAAAGAACAAAAATTGCAAGATAGTAAGTGTAACAAATTTCAAACTTCGTGAATCTAGAAATATGGCATTAGTAAAGCTGACAAAAAGTGGTGTGTGTTATGTTCTGGTACAATGATATGCAGAAAATCGTATGTAAAACGGCATTCTGAAGCAAATGACAAATCCTCTTGTCAAAAAAGTGAACAACAAAATTAATTGCTTGGAAACCATTTGGCAGATGACTACAATTCAGCATGCATTCTACTGAAAGTAACATCTAACATTCCTAATATACACTTGCTAGAAAAAGTGCGTTCACATATTACTATTGCTTACATGAATAACGAAAAAAAAAATTTAAAAACTGGAATTTAAAAAATTTCAGTTATATTTTATTTAGTTCATTTTAAGTATTTAGAATAATAAAAGTAAATTTGGTTTGCCTTCAAAAATTTTAAAATAAAGACGGGTTTGTAGCGATACTAACAAAAATCAAGTAGAAAAAGTCTGGTTTCACTGTTTTAGTTACAACTATAAAAATTATTTAAAAGAGAATGAGCTATTTAGTAGCTGGTTGGATAACCTCATAATTTGAGAACCTCCTGAAGTCGTTTCAGCATTGAACTAACAAATGTGGTGGTTTCTTCAGCGCTTATCTTCTCCCATTAGTCCTTAGGAACTCTTCAGCATATCCTTGCTAGATACATTGTGTTGACGAATCCTATATTCCAGCAAATCTCATGGGTGTTCTGTAGGATTCAGATCAGATGACTAATTTGAATCACTATACAAGAGCCAAAGCTTCACTATCTCAGCGGTGCACTTAGGTTCGTTGTCGTGTTGGAAACGAAACGATTATCCTAAGCCGAGTTTGGTGGCACTTTCCTTTAAGAGGTCTCAGGGGTGTTAAATTTCTCTAGAGGTCTGAAAATATAAACGATCTTCAGACGGGTATAATTCTTTTAAATTTAAATTATTCGAATCTTCTACATATTTAAAATAGATAGGGAATTCAGAAAAGTATAAAATGTTAAAAATATAATTTTAAAAGTCATAAGCATATGAAAATTCTATAATAAATATTAAGTATTTTTTGCTTTGCGCACGCTATTTTCTAAAATATTAGCCTCTGATGTATAAAATTTTATAGAATTATACACACACACACACACACAATGTATCATACTCTTTAAACCCTACCTAATTTTAGTATTACATATCTTTTGTATTTCAAAATATTTGTAAAATATTGCAATTTTTTAAATATTTAAAAATGTATTTTTTATTTATTAAAATATGTAAGTTATTCTATTTATATATAAAAGTAGCTACAAAGTAATAAGAATACATTTGTCTTTATAAATCAACTTATAGCTAGTGATAAAAGCTACTCTTTTCGAAAATAGCATGCGCGACGTAAAACTTAATATTTCTTATAGAAAAGTTTCTTATTTTCATATGCTTATAATTTTTAAAATTATGATTATATTTTAAACATTTTATACTTTTCTGAAGCCCCATTCCTTTATAAGTAATGTGTAAAAGATTCGAATTATTTAACTGAAATTTAAAGTTATACCTGTTTGAAAAATGTTTATATTTTCTGACCCCTAGAGAAATTTAACACCCCTGTGACCCCTTAAAGGGTTTTTTAGGACATCAAAGTAATCATAATTGATTCTATATACTCCAACTTGCCAACACCATTGCTCGCTATGCACCCCCTCGCGATGACTCCAACGACGCCGTGCTTTACCTTTGGTACTAAATGCTCTTTTGAGAAGCGCTGAGCAAGGTTTTCTTCAGATTAATTTACGACCTTTTATGCAGAAGATGCAAAAATTGCATTTATCAGATAATATCAGTCCTCCAGAACTACAGAGGCTTATATATATGATCTTTTGCAAAAGCTATCCGCTTAAACTGGTTGGTCATTGAAATATAAGATTTTCTAGGAACCACTCGACTACGGTATCCGGCCTTTTTCCAAGATTTTTCTTGCAATATCCTCTTAAATATTTTTGTTAAACTTCTAGTAAATGTCTGTTGCTATTTGAACTGCAGTCAAACACTGATTTTTTTTCACCGTTGATGTCATACTTCGTTTTTCTGATTGCGAGTTTGGACGGACGACTTAAACGAGATCTGGATGTGTAAACTCTTGTAGATTTAAAGTTATAAATAAAATGCTGGACAGATGAATACTGCCGTCCAACGAATCTGGCTATATCCTGATGACGTTTTCCCTCTATTTACATTTTTGACAATGATTTTACTCTCACTGATACTAATATCCTTCTTTTTATTGCCCATGTCCATCCCCGTACACCTCACAAAAACTTAAGAATTATTGCGTCACAACTTTAAGTTATTTTATTTGATAACTGAATGCAAAAACGCTGTTAACCTATAAGCCTGTTGATACAAATTCCAAGAATCAAGAATATTCAAATAGTGAATGCAGACTTTTTCTGCCTACTATTTGTGTTTTGCTACAAAACTCCCGTTATCTCGTAAATAGTTATTCAAAATTAACGAGTTCTTGCTTGCTCAATATTTAAATAAGTTAACAAATTCATGAAAATTTGTTAGAAAAAAAAATTGTATATCTATCAAATTTTATCTTTGCTGAATGATCGCTTATGGGTGAACGCAGACTTTTTCTAGCAAGTTATTTATCATCTAATCTGCTACAACAGAAGTCGCACTAGTGTCGCTTTAATTTGAATTACCCGTATTAGAATTTTACAACTATACAGTACAAAAAGTATTTTTTCGTAGTAAATAAAACGTTTTGAGAGAGTTGATAGTATTTAATCTTATTTTTCCAATAATCACAATTCAAAACTAATTGACGGCACGTCTATACCTCATCCTACACTTTAGAAAAAAGGGTACGTTGATTCATAAAGGTTCGCCACCCCTGAACTAGAGCAATTGTTGAATATTCTGTCTCGTGAAAATTTTCTGAAAGTTTTCGTGACTAAAGGTTGATTGATCAATTATGTATTATTATCGCACGTCGAAGGAACACGCTTGGTGTGGGAGACGAACCTCAAAACTTTGAATTTCGGTCGAGGGATAAGACACGTGAGCTGATACCACTCTCTTTCCAAACTTCCACATTACGCTAACATTTGAGCCGTGACGAATTTCATGTGCCATTAGTCATGTTACACGAGGGACATTTAATCTAATGTGATGACTAGCATCGATACCGATGACGAGCTCGTGACCACGGCTTCATAAAATTACAGAAAAATTATTCATCATAATTAACATCATACAAGATTAATGGGTAATTAATAAAAGGGGCATCATTTAACAATTTTTGATTGCAAAAGGTAAAATCCTAGGAGAGCCCACACCCTTGGTGGAAACCGAAAAAAGAGCCAAGTGAGAACAAGATGGCGCCAAGTGAACACGACAATGTCGGCAAGGGAATATAGCGGAATAAGGTGGATGCGTAATGAAAATATATGTAAGCAATACAGAAATTAAACATTTAAGATAAAAGAAATATATAAACAGCACTTACTTTCTTACTGCTGATCTTTTCCGAGTGGAGGGTACAGCGTAACAGATTTTAAAGAAGCCTTAAAGGTCTCATCGCTAAGCGAATGATCGTGTGAGCGCCGCCATATTTATTCAGCGAGGTAATGGTCGAACATACATTCGGCGTGGCTAATACGATTTCGAAGAAAGCGTTTTATTACCGACCATGTTACATCATGTCGATCATTACATTTAGGACACTCATAACTCAAAGCAATCAATCCTTCCTTCCTTCATACCCCATTCAATCAATTCTTTCTTACCATTCGCATTCAACAAAGTAAAAAATTCTAAAGTATATTCCCTCATAGACACAGCCAACCCGGAGCCCAACAACAAAATGAAATTTGATATGAGCACCCACAAAATACAAAAATGCCAGAAATAGTTAGGGTTGCCTTATGTGGTGTTTAAAAGTAGGGTTACCAAGATGGCCCAATTATCGCGCCAAGGGTGTGGGCTCTCCTAGGAGTGAACCCTGAAATAGTCTTGCCTACAAGTTTACAAGTGTTCAATGTGAGCCCCATTTGTTACAAGGCACAAATGAAGCCGATAGGTAAGTTCATCCCAAAGTTTTTTTCGATGTGTCTGATGAAATTCTTGCAACATCTGCTGCTATCCTTTTTCTTAAGTCTGAAAGATCAGCTGGTAGCGGAAGAAGGTGCACACAAGCCTTTATAAACCCCCGCAGATAAAAGTCACATGGCATTAGATCGGGTGAACGTGGAGGCCATGCGATACAAGCTTTATCGGGAGGCTTTTTTAGGCCAATCCATTGGTTGGGTACGGTGATATTTAACCAATCACGTACTGAGAGATGCCAGTGAGGTGGTGCACCATCCTTGCTGCCAAATGAAGTTATTTGGTTCACTTTCTTCCAATTGAGGAAATAGCCATAGCTGTAAAGCATCAAAATAGGCAGAACCAGTTGTAGCCTTGGTCGTCCCGTACTTTTCCCTTAACAAAGACAGCCAGTTGTTTCAAACTGATGATACTACCCAAAAATGTTATTATCGTTTGGAGGTTGACAACCGAACTTAATGCGGAACGCTCGTTGCACATTAATAGCAGATTCTGTCTTTGCAAACTGGAGAACACAAAACACTTTTTGTTTTACTAGTCGCTATTTTTCTACTAGCGCGTTGATCGGCAAGGAAGGGGGGGATTAGCATACGTTTCGTGCACACATGCAAGCAAACAAAACATTTCAGTTGCTCTTTCATTCGATGCATGAGTCATACTAATATGTTATAAGTAATGAATACTATATAAAGCGTTGTAACTCTCAGACAAAAAGGACTGGAAACGATAGCAATACTCTCTCAAGATAACTTTGCAATCGCCTACACTGATGGTTCCTCAGACAGATCCCTCAGCAATGGAGGTGCCGGAATCATCTTACTCCTCCCAGATGGTAATAACTACAAACACAAAATTAACACAGGCATAATCGCCTCAAACTTCACAAGTGAACTCGTGGCAATTAGAGAGGCCCTTTTATTATATCAACAAAACCCACATGTTATTGATTCTACAGAAGGATTAGTAATCTTCTCAGATTCTAAATCCGCTATAGAAGCCATAAGAAATGGAGAGACTAACATCTCCTGTGATATTATTACCCTTCTAGAACAGCTGCACAACAAAAGAAAATCCTGTATCCTGCAATGGATACCCGCACATGTCAACATTGAGGGTAATGAATGTGCAGATAGCCTCGCCAAAGAAGCTAGAGACATCGAACATAAGTGCACCACCATCACACTTGATGATGCTAATGCAGTAGCCAAACATAGAATTATGAATCACACTTTTAAAAACCCCTAGTTACGGAATTTGACTGTCCCCGAATTATAACATCCACAATTGCCAGATTGAGAACTGAACACCTTAAGGGCATGAAGATTCACCCAGACAAGACAAGATCATATGTTCAATGCAAACACTGCCCAGATCTTCAACTGACGCCCAATCACATCTTGAATGCCCAACCGTCGCAACAAAGTTACTAAAAATGGGAATGGTCCCTCTGAGGGACTCTTTGTGGGAACTCCTATACAGCCCTGATGCTCCCAGAATAGCAGAGGCAGTGATCAAGACTTTCGACGGAATCTAGTGATATCTACTGCATTTATTCATGGACACGAGAACAACAACAACTATATAAAGCGTTAAAACTCTGATATTCTTTTTTAGAAACACCCAGTATATTAATTAAAGAAAAATATGCAGCTATATTCTTCACCGATAACTTTCATGAAAAAAAAAAATCGTTAGAATAAATTTATTCTTGGATTCAAATGTAATGCAAGTCAAGTACTGAAGTATTAAAGCAAAAAATTCAATTTTCTGTTGAATGCATTCTTAGAATTAAGTTACATAGACTAAAATATTGCATAGATTTCTTATCAGTGAATTTTACTTACTGTTTATTCTTTTAACAAAGAAATATAATTATGTTTATGCAAACAATATATTACATTTTATTTGAAATTTTGTATTCTAAATACCTAAAAAAAAAAAAAAAAAAAAAAAACGTTCTTTTTAAGCTTGGATTTCTTGAATAGTGACTTTTCTAAAATAACCTTATTTAATATGAAATTTAAAAATGAATAGAACATTTATTTTATTTTTTAAATGTAAATGCATAATTATTTTAGTATTTTGTACATCACTCTGTTCTTTAATAACATACAAACAGAAAATTTTTTCTGTATAATACTCTAATTTTTAAATCTTGTATTTTTATTTAGGAAACTTTCCGATAAAAATTATTTGAGGGAAATCTAAATTATGTTTTCTTTTTACTATGCAATATTATTTTTTTTCCCTTATAGATTTTTTACATTCAGGAATACTTATCAAAACATTAATTACATTTAGTACTTTCTATATTCAGAAAACTTAGCGTTAAAAAAGACTGATATTTTCAGTGTTTCAGAATTGCCATTCAATATGTTATTATCTTAAACATTCCAGTTACAATGTATGACATTTTTCAACAGGTAATAATCAATATTTACTTTTATCACAATTGTTTTCTTGAATTCTATAAGTCAAAATAAAACTATTTCTTAAAATACATTTAAACAAACTTAAACTAGGAAAGTATAATAAATTTGAAATATAAAACGAATCGATTGCGTATACGATTTAAACCCCACAAAAAAAATTTAATAACTTATATAATCACCATACTTGTTTATAAAAACACCATATACATTTATTGATATAAACATATAAATTCCTTTGAGACTTTATAATAAAAAAATGCGCATATAACATTTTCTTACCTGAAGAAAAATTCTGAGCAGAAAAACCACAAAAACTATATAGTTCTTTTTAAAATTCCATAACTATCTCTAAAAAGAAATATATCCTTCTAAATTTCTAGATCTTGCATTGACTCGAAAGCAAGAACAGTTAATCTGAAATTTTTCAAAACCCTATCGACATTTATTTTCGCAGATTGTACCTAAATAATTTATTATCGATTACAGAATGTAAACAAGGGTTCCGTTGCCTTATTAATGGCGTAATAATTTTTGGAATCTGTGAACCGCCCTCTTATTATCACACAATTCAGGTTATCGATTTTCTTTCAACACGTACATGTGTGAATGAAAACTATTTTAACTTGTATTATCTAACTGAAGTAATCACTGATCATTTGTAATCGGACCATTAACCATTCGAAACGAGTGGTTGAGTGAGCAGTTTTAAATATCAGGATGGTGAATAAAGTATAAAAATCAAGCGATAAAGAAAAAAAAAAGTAGTTTTATATTTTTATCTTGCATTTAATTTTCTGGTGAATGAGAGATAAAATGATAAATTAATGAATTAATTTCTTGAATCACACAATTAACGCTTTAAAAAACTGATTGAAAAAAAACCCCGTAAATAATTGTTTTATCGTTATCCAGTTAGGTTGCGTAAAAATGTTCTTGATTTCCAACACTTATCACTAAAGTGCAAGTTCACATTTTTTATTAAACCTTTTCATGTCACCTGGATTTTGTTAAATCCATTTTTGTTTTCCTTAAGTCTGTTTTCGGTAGAAGTACGAGAGCTCTAACTAAACGCGAAGCACATTTTCAGACAGAAAAATGACCCAATTTCCATGAAAATTTGCAATGTTGTAACTCGTACCTCTGTCAACAATACAGTGTTTTTAAAAATTTCAAAATATTCCGTGAATACTTTCTTTTTTGTTTTAATACGTGAAGGCAAAGCCCATTTAACATTACGGTATAGGATAAAAAAGGCGAAACACATTTTATACTAGAAAAAAATGAATCAATTCGGTTAAAAATGGGAAATATGATAAAAAAAATGCTGCTCTCTAAAGGATAGTGAAACCAGAATATCATATTAATTTTTCATTTCTTTTATATCTGAAAAAATGTTCCAAATTCAGGTCCTATTCTTTAACATTAACCGAAAACAGCCTTAAATTAACGTAACTCTAGAGTTGAACTAAACTCTGAAGCAACAACCAATGAGGGCCAAGGCCTACTGTGACCATCTCAGCAAACGTGACCTTGGACGCTTAGATGCATGAGCAGATGTTCCGGTCAAGTGGTCAGGCTTTGTGGAGGGCTTAGTTCGAATAATTTTCTAGACTTAATTTGCATGTGCCCAAAATTCATTAGATATACCTTTAGTGAAACAAGGACTCAAACCTGTGCCTTTATTGGAATATTCTTTTTCTGACTTTCTTCTTTCACGGTCGTGACCATAACACTTAACCATTGAAAATATCTTTATGAATAGTTGATTGTTTGTTCAGCAACAACTTACTTTGAAGCAACCCTAGGGATATTGTTAACGAATCTTGGAATTTTGAGCCATTGTCAAGTGACGAGGATAGCACCTGAGTTGGCACTACATTCTTGAAACTTCCACCCCATGACTTTGAGCCTTTACATGATATTGAGGGCTATAGGATCTATTTTATTCTATGTTAGCTTTACAATCAAGCTATAAATATTTCTTATTTTTATAAGAAAACAAAACAATTATAATACGTATAATTATATATACTGTTTAATATTACTTTTTATAAGATACTAGCGGCCTGACAGACGTTGTCCTGTACGCATGTCTTAAATCCGAATATTTCAAACTTTTTTGAATAAGTTGATGAAAATTGATATACCTGATGCCATTTTGATGAAAATTTTTATAAAAAAAGTTATTACAATACCTGACGTCATCACACGCACAGTTACCACAATTCGATCTATCGGATAACGCGAGAGTAAGTGTATACTATGAACTAAGTTGAATATAGAAACTATTCTGAATAGAAATTTAAACTTGTTTTAATTAAATGATAAAAAAGATAAAACTCGAGCTATATATATAGATATATATTCATAACAGGTATATTTTCTTAATGCACAATATTTTTTAATGCAAATTTATCGTAATGCCATTGAATGCACAATATTTTTGGTTAATTCTTGAGGGGTATAAACAAATAAAGACGATGGTTTGCCAATTCTTGGACACGCAACATATAATTGGCCGCGTGAAAAACAAAAAATTTCCCCTCTTCTTTTTTTTTCTTGTGGCGCATTAGCGAAATAAACAACACACAGGGGTAAAACAATTATGCGTTTTAAGGTTCCTAATTAATATCTTTTTAACTAACTGCTATATCAGACCGAATTGTGTATCTAAACCATTCTCGAATCCACTTGAACCCACACAAAAAATGTCATCAAAATCGGTCCAGCCGTTTAGGTGAGTTCAGTCACATACACACACACAGAAGAATTATGTATACTTATATGCAAGCAGTTCCGACAGACGTTGTCTTGTACACACGTCTTGAATCCAAAAATTACAAACTTTTTGAATAAGTTGTAACAATCTGGATCGTTTTGATGAAATTTTTTATAAAGAAAGTTATTACAATACCTGACATCATCACATGTACAGTTACCACAATTCGACCTATCGATTGCGTGTGAGTATGTATTTTATTATGAACTAAGTTGAATATAGAAGCTATTCTGAATAGAAACTTGAACTTGTTTTATTAAAGGGTAAAAAAGATAAAAATCGAGCTATTTTTATATCAGGTATATTTTTTTAATGCACAAAAAATAAATTTATCGTAATGCCATTGGATGTATAATGTTTTTGGTTCATCCTTGAGGGGTATAAACAAACAAATGCGATGGTTTGCTAAACCTCGGGCATGCAACATATAATTGGCCGTGTGAAAAGCAAGGGTTTTCTAAATCTAGGCCACAAATTGTTCATTGTTTGACCTTGTGACTTGTTAATGGTCATAGCAAATTGGAAATTGCAAACATTTGAATGGGTAAGTGAGTCTGAATGAATCATGGGGATCTGTGGTAGAAGTACAACTTCACCTTGAAGCTTGCTTATCAAAATAGTGGCCTCAAGAATATATTGCCCGTGATTTTTTTATGAACAAATCGCGCTCCCGTACATAATTTTGGCGCATTTTTAACTAATTGCGATATCGGATCGAATTTTAAATCTAAATCATTCTCGAATCCACATGAACCCACACAAAAAAGTATCATCCAAATCGGTCCAGCCATTTAGGAGCAGTTCAGTCACATACACACGCGAAGAATTATATATATAAAGATTATTTGAAAAGATATTAATAAAAACGCTTAAAAAAACATGATTCGTCTGCATTTTTGTAACAATGAAGACCCGGCTTGGCCAGTTTGGCAGAAAATCGATTTTCGACGCCAACTTACGTCATTTTTATAACAATAACGTTGTTACAACAATGCAAGTGAATATTGATTTGAATGTTTTTAATTAATATCTTTTTAATGAATTGTGATATCGAACCGAATTGTGAATCTAAACCATTCTCGAATCCATTTGAACCCACACAAAAAATGTCATCAAAATCGGTCCTGCCGTTTAGAAGGAATTTAGTCACATACACACAAGCACAGAAGATTTTTATACATAAAGATTTTGCATCGTTTTTTCACGAAACAATTAAAATTTAGTTGAATGTATAAAGCTGATGATATTTTTATAATTGATAAATGTTGATCGGGTTTTATCTCGACCTTTCTGAATATTTGTTATTTTCATTAAAGAAAATAGTTGCTCACATAAATCAGTGCTAATTATCATATTCGTTGTACGAGTAACATCAATAACATTTCAGGAAAGCGATCTGCTGATAAATATGTATAAAAATTTAGGATTTCAAATTTCAGATGCATTTTTACTTCAACAAAGAATTGCATTGGATTTCAATTAATTCATTTCATAAAATTTCGTCTACAATTTCAATATCGATAGATAAAGGCGAAATAAGAATACAAAAATGTTATTTATAGGCTTTAAAATCAGTAAATACTCTTTAGTTAATAATATGCATAAATGCGTTTAAAAATTTAATAAAAATTGATTTATTATTGTAAAAATAAAGGAAATTTAATAAAATGCTAAAAATAACTTTCAATCAAAAATTTATTTCTATTCTCAAATAGGATTTCTTTTAAAACAAGAATATGTAACTAAATTTTTAAAAAATTGACATCAAATAAATTTCAAAATGGAAAAATTTTTAAAGTCTCGGTGGGTCCACGAGCAGCGTGTTTGACATGTCTGCTTTACAGATTTAACGCCCCATCAACCTTACTACAAGACGGGTATCGTTTATATATAGTTGAACGATGGCATAACTACCAATGTTGTACTGTTGTTTTTGTGAACCACTTTTGAATGACAGATATGGTAAACCTAAGAAAGTGTACATCTGAAAGAAAATCACCACCAGATAACTTATATTTAAAAAAAAAAATCTTATAAAAAGAGAAAATCCCATTTCTAATAGGCAATTTTAGCGAATCTCTATTCCTATAAACTAGGGGAATATATACATCCTCATCACACACATAGATATTAAAATTGAAAGTTATTGGAGGTTCATCATAGTCTAAGACTTATAGTTGGAGAGTTACATAAAGTTAAAAATAACTAATTAAAAACTCAAATCTCGAAATACTAAATTCTAATACATTTGGGGGGGGATAAATTTTTGTTGTGTAGGTTATTGAGTGAGCTACTCTCGCTTTTTCTTCGATCAACAGAAAGTAGCAAACCCACCTGTGAAGAGATCATTGTATTAGGGGGACCGGAAAATGTCGTTTCTGCGTATGTTGATATTAGATAATCATTTATCAGCTCATTGTGTACTTAAAAGTCACGCCAAAGATATTTTATAGTTAGTGATTTGTTTAATCGTAAATATTTTAACAAATTTTGTTTTTTTTGCAATTTATGGAGAAATGACCAGCCAAATAGCAGAACACGTGCCAATCTTGCATTGTATGTTTTTTGAGTTTCACAAGTATACTGCTGGACAGTTGCTAAGGACGGATCACAAATTGCTATGTAGCATAACATTAAGCGAGACATGAGGCCTAGTAAGATAAAATATAGTTGCCACACTGTACAGACATTAGAATAAAGAATATTTATTGTTCTGGAAAGTACAAAAGCTGTGAAACATCTGAAAAAAAATGTTCATTTGATCTGCGTACGGAGAAATGGAACAATGCATCTGAAAGTCAGCAGGCACCTTAAAGAAAGATATCAGTACGGGATAGTCCACCGTGGAGTGTGATGCAACATTCCACACGTCGTACCATACTTTGCACAACATCATCCAGCAGCTGTTGAGGCAATTTATCCCATTCCTCTGTGAGTCACGGATGAGGGTGTTCTTGTTTGTCGGAGGATAGTTTCGACCAGCAACTTTCCTCCCCAAAGCATCCCACACATTTTCAATGGGGTTTAGATCTGGAGAACACGCTGGCCATACGAGACGTTGAATACCCTCGCTGTCTAGACAATCCTGAACAGCGAGTGTTCGATGACATGTTGCGTTGTCGTCCATAAAAACAAATTTATCATCGACAGCACCACGGAAAAGACGAACATGAGGAAGTAGAACTTCACCAATGTATCGTTGGCCCGTCATAGTCCCATTCGCAACCACATGTAGGCGCGTCGGCCATTGATCATGATGCCGGCCCACACCATGATACTGCATGTCGGATATCGGTCCTTTTCCTGGATATTTTCTGGACGATAAGCAGTACCACTCTCGCGCCAGATCAGTTGGCGTCTACATTCCGATGACAGACTGAACCTACTCTCATCTGAGAATAGTACGCATGCCCAGTCCTGTTCAGTCCAATTGTGATGCTCACGACACCATTGCAAACGGGCAGTACGGTGTTGTCTGGTCAATGGGACACACACAAAAGGTCTGCGTTTGTATAGTCCTCCTCCCCTCAAACGTCTGGCAACAGTTTTTCGGGAGATCTGCTTTCCTGAGGCAGCAAGAAACTGATTTGCCACCTGCTGAGCTGTGGTGCACCTGTTCCTTTTTGCTGATAGGACGATATATCTGTCTTCTGCAGGCGTCGTACTTCTAACACGACCTCCCCCGTGCCGTCTACTACACACATTCCAGTAGTTTTAAATGACTTCCACAGCCGTGAAACAACGCTGTGAGCGATGTCGAACTCCCTGGCAACATCTGTTATTTTTAGCCCTTCTTCGATCTTTCCAATAATTCGGCCACGCATAAAATCATCTATGTGATGTCGGGAAGACATGCCAAAAATTTTAAGTTCGTCTATTAAATCTTTCCTGTAAAACTTTGACTTGAAACAACAACTGTCCACACGCGTCAAAACCTTTAAAGCTCTTATGAACGCTACCACGTGATGAACAGACGTGGAAAAAAAATTTGCATACTCATTCTTCTTCTTACTAATATCCCGCACTTATTTTAATTTTCCACATTTTGCTTCCTTTCATTTTGTGGTTGCTATGGATGATAGTGTTATCCGTCCTTAGCAATTGTCCAGCAGTGTATAATAACGCAATGGTTGATACCAAATTGGTTTGAGATGTTTATCCAAACGCATTATCGTTCAGAAGTGTGTATAAGATGGTCTTTTAAGTTCAAATTGGGTAATTTCGATCTTTTCGACTCGCACTCTTCAGGAAGAGGAAGAGCTTTAGACATTGACATCTTAACGTATCCGACTACCCTAAAATCATGATTTTTTTTCAAAAATTGACAAATTCTTTTTATGACTTTATTTTATAGGCCATCTTATTAGCTTGGTTTGGGCTTGGACTAACGCTATTAAAACCATTCCAACTAGACTAATATTAGAAAAAATGCTTCGTGTAAAACCAGGCTCCAATATCGGACTCATTTAGGAATTTATCAGTTGAATCCTCAGACATGAATCTACATTGGTTACAAGCTACTTAGGACACATTTTTAATAATACATTAACCCTCTAAGTGGATACCTTCCTCCTGAAAAGTTATTCCGAAAGCGTTTTACTCTTATTTTGCTATTGCCTTCAAAAATGCAACAGACTTCAATTCTTTCCCCCTTTTAGAACTTGGGAGGTCGAACGGGGACAATTTTATGACCTAGTTCGGTTAAACCTTTAAAAAGGGGAAAGGATTTCAGAAAAGTGCGGCTAATCCGCTTTTGAAAACGTTACTTGAAGGCAGAAAAATCCGTGCAGTCCATTTTCGAAGCATCTTTACACTGACGGAATTTTCCGTGCTATCCGGTTAGAGGGTTAATAACAATACCGAGTTTTTTATTTTCCCTCCACTAGAACAAAAACTACAAGCCTTTTAGTAAAAGCAGATGTCATAACTTTACACAATGTGTCAAACTTTAAAATGAGTTTTACTCGAAATGTTTTTTTTTTTCGAAAAACTCAAACGATTGCTCAAAATGTTTTAAAAATAATGGGCTGAAATTTTTTGCTTATGTTCTGCATAACAGTAGAAGTGTTTTGATCTTCAGATTTTTCAATCACTATTTTATTTCAAAATTTGCAGTCCTTTATGTGAATACAGTCAATGTTTTTTTAAGAAATTTCGTATAATGACTAAGATAAAGTGCTCTAGTTTTGGTAAAAATTAAAATCTCTCTTATCCTGAATGTCACTTGAAACAGGAATAACAAAGTAACACATCAAAATTGAAAATTTGTTCATGTAATTTTTTGTACATTTTTACTAGTTTTTTCCCATTTTAATAACAATTTTTTTCTTTTATCAATTTTAGAATTTTTTCCTTAAAATATACTAAATATAAAAATCACAACCCCCCCATATCTCCATTTTTTCAAAAAAAAAGTTGTCGCAAGTAGTCGGATACCTTATGGGTTGAAGATGAGGCAAATCCATGTCAGACAATCTAGGAACTGTCAAACACTGTTAGTCGACCATTCAAAAACATTTCAGCAGATTGGTATGGTGAGAAGAGCAGTTGTTTGATTCATGCATAATCTGTCCGAAGAAGCAAAGCTAACCGATCCACCACATGCAACTTATTGCTTCAGCGGCACACTACAGAAATGTTTTTTGACTGCTTGATAACTGAAGATGGAAAATGAGCCCTCTATAATCTGAAACGCAAAAGGTAGTGATTTTCTTCCAACATGCGCTTTTGTGTGTTTGGTGGAGAATTCGCAGGGTTGTTCATTTTGAAGTGCTGAAACCTGGACAAATTATAAATGCAGACCCTTATTGTGTACAAGTGGATCGAGTAAATCAACCTTTAATTTAAAAGTGTCATATTGTCAACATAAAAGGTGTTATTCTGAAACTTGATAATGTAAGACCACACTGCGCAAGATGAACCTGGAATATAAGCTAAATAATTGAGATGTTAGTTATTGTATCACCATCCATACTCGCCCGATACTGCTCTAACGGATTTCCATTGATTTCGATCTCAAAAGATTTTTTAAGAGGTAAAAAATTTGGAGGGTGTCCAAAATACCATCTCCAGATATTTTGATCAAAAATCAATCATTTGATTTTTATCGATCCAGCATTGAAAATTTCCACAATAGACGACAAAAAGTTGTTTATAACGAGAATGATTACAAAATTGATTAAACCTAAAAACTTAATATATTTGAATTTAGCGTAGAAAAACGACATTACTTTCCGGTTCCCCTAATAAATTAAATGCCTTGAGAATTGTTTTCTGTTTCTTCGATAGCCTGTATTAAAACGCAAAAAAGTGAAACATGACTGACTTCAGGGGGAAAAAATTTGTATTTTACAAGGACTGTCTGCTTGGCGCCTGAGCTGTATTTTGTGAATTTTCATTGTTCATGTTTTGCCAGTCTCAGGTCTTGACCTAAAAAATTCAACTCCTGCAGACGCAAATCAAATATGTTATTTATTTTATGAAATATTTTGTTCTGTTTGTATAATTTCTCTTGCTGTTGTTTGTGATTGTCTTCCAGCAAACATTGTTATTAGAAAAGAATAAAATATTCTAGTAGTAAAACTTCGCTTAACTTTTTTAACAAGACAAAAATCGCTTCGAACAAGTGACTCAGAGCTATTTGATTTCATCCCCATTGTAGATAGTTTCTAGGATTACTGAAGAGGAATCTGTGATACTAATTTGAAAGCAAAAGAGAGAGAGAGAGAGAGTTGCACCTCTCTCTCTCTCTGCGAGCATGTCGTTTGTAAGAGTTCATAATCAACTTCAACCTTAAAATCAATTCCATGTAAAGCAAAATTTTTCACAATCCATTTTAACCCTTTATCTACCGACAGTACTTATAAGTACTACTAACTTTAAAATTACATGGAATAATAATTTTTACGTATATTCTGACAATATTTAGCAAGAACACTTCCACGATACATTGCAGCACGGGTTCTATGACGAGTATTTTGGCGGGAAAGGCGAATAGTTTTAAAACAAAAGTTGCATTTTAATCGGATCGCAAAGATAGTCATTTTTGTTCCGAAAAAGTATTTAATGCCAAAAGGTAAGTCCTTTTTTTTGTATGTTAGTTAAGACATTAGAAAACTATTTATTTTAAGTGAAGAATGTATATAATTAATTTTAAAGTTGAATAACTTTGTGGCACTTATAAGTACTGACAGCACACTGAATGTTAGAGCAAGAATTTAGCTTTTTTTTTTTCGTCCGTGTAATTTTTTGTTGTATTGTAACATCATCACTATAGTGCAATAGAGTAATGTTTGTTTTTTTTTGACATTTTCTTTTTGGCTTAACTTAATTATTTCGTATTTTTATCTTTTTGTTTTAACGTTTTCAAAAAACTTTGAATTTTGAATCTGAGCTTGTTTTTTTTTACCAAACAATTAAATGAAACATTTATTATTTATTCAAAAACAAGCAACATTTTAATTTCTCTATGTGTAGCTGAGATTTAATTTTATAGAAAGTATTCAAAGTGCTATTATTTACTCCCCTCCCCCTTTTTAGAGTGTCTGGAAAAAAAGAAGCCCAGTCTTCATGAGGCTTTGGATTTATAACAGAACCTACCATCTAAAAGCAGTGTTGCGCTAATAGATGATTCTTCAGATGAAGAAGTCCCATAAAATTATCTGCTGGAATTTTCGTTAGATTCTTTAGATAACGATCAAGAGAATGAAATAGGCTCAAAGTGCAGTAGCTCATGATCAGAAAATACAGTATTTCCTACCCCTCATTTTTTTAAACTCTATTCTACTTTTGTAAAGTGGCAGTTGTAAGTGTTTTAAACTTGTACAATCACTGAGAACAAGTATAAATATATATTTATTTATTTATAATACAAATGCTTATAAATCAAAAAAAATTATATAATCTATATTTTTATACATTCATTTACACAATTTTTCAAAAAACTTCATGATATCAAATCATTGTAACCGGAACAAAATGCTGAGGGAAAAAAAGAAACAAGAATTACATCTCGATTTTTGAACACAGAAAAATGCAGAATTATATCAATGTTTAAATGTTAAGCACTTTTTAATAAAATTTAGAAGTTTCAACTATTGAATTGTATTAATATATACAGAGAAAGACGAAGGTTGGAAAGCCACTAAATAAACTAGTTTTAATCCTACAATGCAGCCCTCATTTAATATCAAAATTTATATCATGATATGTATGTAATAATTTTTAAAATTTTTAATGTTTGCATGTTTTCTAAGTAAAATTTAAAATCGAATCTTTGTGGTACTTAAGAGAGAAAAAAATCTCTTGAGTGCATTCCTGTTTCCATTTTGGTTGGTTCTCGCTAATGTGAATTTGCTTTATATTTTACAAATTAGATTGGTATTTTCAGTAATTTTTAAATTTCTCCATGGACTTCAGGTTTTTTTATTACTTGTGGGAATATATGTTGTTTTCTGTTATTACAATAGTGTTTTGGTATTATATTTTTAGAAATTATTTGTAGTCTAAAAATTAAGTTTTTAATGCACTGTTTTCTCTTCTTTCTCAGTGCAGTGATACAGACAAATGTAAGAAATGGTTGGTGTCTCAAAACAATGTGTGTAGCCATATATAATAGTTCATAAGACTAAGAATTTAACATATTACTGTGTGGCTATTTAACTACGGTCTACATTGTCTTGTTATACTTTTATGTATTGTTCAATTTTATGTTAAATTTACAGAAATTTAGCAATTATATATAGTCAACTCTCAATAATTCAAGGTTGGAGGGACCAATGAAAAATTTCAAATTATCAAAAGGGTAGGAAAAACTAGCAAAATACACAAAGAGAAATTTTTTTTCTAACACATTTAAATTTGAAACTATGTAAAATAAGACAACAATTGCATAAAATTATTTTAAAGAATTTTTAAAAAGTACATATCATACAGTATAAATATTATACAGAAGTTAAAAAAGTCCTGAATTAAAATAATACATTTATGTAAGCAATTATTAAAATAATACATCATGTATGCATAATTAATCTTTTTGACAAAAAAGTATATTATCCTTTTTGTTTTATGGCATTTAAACTAACTTTGTCAATAGATTTTTTTAGAATAAATGAAGCTTGAAAAACATCCATGTCAACATGATTTAGAAAGAAAAAGTTGCGTAGTTTAATGACAATCTAGCTTATGCGAGAGTTATCAGAGTCAACTACTCCAATTTGTCTCCATCCCTTTCTGTGTTATTGTGGTTCAAAGCCCCAATTTCAGGGTCAGATAGGTTTTCCCATACAGTGATGTCTGTGTCTACCTACACATAGTCATCAAGCTTCAAATCTTGTACTGGGAGAGCTTTCCGAAGGAATGGGTCAGCATTACATTCCATGAGTCTTTTATACACATCAATAATATTCAGCGTTGGTAAGGCTAGCTTTTTAAAACAGTTCTGAATTGTCAAAGGAGTGACAGCTCTCCAAGCCTCATCAATCATGATCAAAGCAGTTAAAATAGAAATAGTTACATTCTGCTGATTTTCAAGGTTATCCAAAATGCTTTTAATGACTTCCCACCAATAAAAAGTGTTAAAATTATATGTGTTGCCTTGATTGAGTTCTGAGGTTGAAGACAACATCTGAAGTTTCACGTTTGATAAAGGTGGTGCACAGCACAGATGTCTGGCTTTTCATATCAGTGTTCAATGAAACCAATCATTCATTAAAGAGTTCTGTAGTCATCCATGCCTTCTTGTTTCAGCGTTATGTGGTAGAAAACAAGTTTACACCCTCGAAGCACTGGGGTTTTGCAGATTTTCCTATGACGAAAGGAGTAATCTTTTCTGAGCCATTCATGTTTAGAGCCAGTAGAACAGTTAACCTCTCCTTGCTATGTTTCCCTCCATGGCATTTATCTTCTTTGAATGTAAATGTTTTTTCTGGCATGCACTTGAAAAAGAATCTGGTTTCATCCATGTTGAAAATATTATGTGGATCATTCTCTTTTATTAAATTTGAAAGTGAGTTCGGACACTTAGAACAAACATTAATGTCAAAACTCGAGCTTTCCCCGCACATTTTTTTGAAGACTATGCCATTTCTTTTTTTTAAATTTGTAAGCCATCCCTCGCTAGCCAAAAACTTGATTCCTAATTCTTTGGCAAATGCTTTATCCTTCAATAAAAAGTCACCCACCAGAGTATTTTGTCCTCAACACTGTCTCATCCATTTAACTTAACACTGTTCAAGAAGTGGAAAATTATCTTTACTACTGCTCTACTACACTCTACTACTAATAGTAGACTCTACTTAAAGATGCGCAAACAATTTTCTCTTTATTTTTCAGAATAGTGGAGAGCAAGCTCATTGGGATATCAAATGCTTTGGCTACATTGACCTTCCTCTCACCTTTTCCTACTGATTCTATCACCTTTTGCTTTTCAGAAGTACTGTTTAAAAGAAAACATGACATTCCCTTCCTGTGATAAGGCAACACTGAGGTGAGGTGTAAAGTAGTGGCTCAAGGTTTATTGAAATTAACAGATAGCGAATGTGAATTACCACCACTTTAGTAAAATAATATTTTTAACTTAAAATTTACTAAAAAACTAAACTCAGTCGCACAACAGTCCATGAGGGCCAAGACCTACTGTGCCCATCCCAGTTTACGTTATCTTGAATGCTGAGGAGCATAAGCGGATGCTCCGGTCAGGTGGTCAATCTGACACGAAACCACGTGTGTTTCGTTCCCTAGCAAACTTGGTACTGATTTATCCACCAACTTAAGAGATGAAAGTCAGAGTCGACCTGGCCCAATTCAAGATTCGAATCCCAGAAGGAATTCCCCAGCTTGGAAGCGTGATATGCTACCACTGGTCTTAATTTAAAAATTAGAATCTAAAATTAACACAAGGTGTATTCACAGTTTCACGCTCAATTATTTAGTAGTATCGAAGTTGGGTAGACTTTTCTTGCCTAATCAGTCAGCCGAAATTCGACCACTTTCTTTTTCTTCTTTATTTATTGCTTTCCTCCACCACTTCTCTTCTTTCACTTTCCACTCCATCTTTCTTGACCTCTTGAACAGGACTCCATCACACCACATGCTATAAGTCAACACAGATGAGCCATAAATTGCCATGTCAATCTGATGTAAAATACACAACCCTATGCTACCTCTTTACAATAGAGGACTATTCTTTCTGAACACAAGTGTAACAAGGCCATGTGTTAATTGAAAGATATAGACTGGTGACAACAGGTGTAGTCTGTCTATTGTTTACTTGAAGAATGAAAGCAATAAAAGTGTCTTTTTGACTGAGGAACTGGAAAACACTAAGAAAGGATAGCAGATAGATCATTGTCAAAGAGGCTATGTTACAAGGGAGACATGCAAAAACAATGCAACACAAAACTTTTAAACTCCAACCTGTTTGCTACAGGACTCTTCATGATAGTGAGTATTCGAATTGTCAAGAGTTTTATAAGATATAACTTTGAATTATCATGTGTCACAAGTTGTAGTCTGGTCAGCAACAGATTTTACTTTGAAATATTAAGTGCACCACAAGGTTTTGTTTTAGTTCAAAACATCAAGAGTTTTTTTAGGTACTGAGCATATACTTTGAATTAGAGAGTTGACTGTATATATATAAACAAACAACTTCACCATTACTTATTTCTTCTGGGAGGGACTAACATAAATACTTCTTTAATGATTTAATTATTTAAGTGAATTAAAAGATCAGAATATAAATGAAAAAATCTAATTTAAATGTGTATATGAGAAAATAATTAAATATTATAATTCTTACATTCATATTTAATTTTCAAAAATTCTTACAAAAATTAAGTAATACTGTACTTATTCGAATCTAATCCTCCCTTTGTTCCAATGTTACTGCTGCTGAAAATCAGATGCAGTTTAGAATCGAAGGCATAACAATTCATTGGATGGGAGAAATTGAACATGATACTAATGGTTAGAGCAATTAAAGGTTTGTGTATGCATTTAAAACTTTTAAATACCATATTTTCCTGTATGTAATCTGCAGTGGCGTATTATCTTCAAAGCCTTTTTTTCGAGTAAAAAAAAAAACATTGTATAATCCGCAGTGGTGTATACTCGCCGGTAGTTTTCACGGCGAATAATCCAAAATATTAACTGCTGATAATGAGTGTCATAAGATAAAAAATACACAATATAATTAAAAATAGAAGTAAGAAATTGTACAGAAAAAAATTTTATTATGAAACATCTTTTCAAATATGTATGATAATATTTCTTACGATAATCTCAATAAAACAAAAAAATTCTTTGCTACTGCCATCTATGTTTTGAGTTGTTAAACAAAACATTCCACACGGAAAAAAATCTTTTTTTTTTAATTTAGCGAGTTAACAGCAAAAAAACTAAGATTGAGACTGCTTTCCTACTGTCTCTTTCTTTTAAAATCCTTTTATTTATTTCTTCCTCTAATTAGGGCCAGTGAGGTTTTCCACGATGATCAGCACTTTAACATCGATCACAATTTTTGAAGTTGGTCTTGTTTTTTCTCCACAAACGAATATTTAATTCGTCAATATTCAAAAACCTTGCAGCTTCCCGATTTCTGACTTCGATAACCTTCTCTATAACTTTTAATTTGAAGTGTAACTTAACGCTTTCACTTCAACATGATTGAAACTTTCACAGGGCATAATAGCTCTAGTCAAGAGAAAATTGGAAATGGTGCCAGCCACTAGTAAGTGATTTTTCCTTCCAAGGAATCGAATTCGTTTTTGAATGTAATTGGACAAAAACTAGTTATGGCTGAAATACGTCATTCGAGTCATGAAAGTGCCATCTTTTATTTTATAAAACATAAACGGCATTTCTTTCAAAGCTTCATTGTTAGCTTTTCTGATGGAGAATATTTTTTCTCCGATAATTTGTGGATTAAATACAGGAAAATACGGTATTTGTAATATAAATGACTTTTTATTAGTTCTCATTTAAAAATTTTTTAATTTCATAAATATCGGATATTGATAAGTCCTTTTACATTTTTTAAAAATTTTCTTAAAAACTTGTTGAGAATTCGGGGTGCAGGTTAGAATGAATAGAGGCTTGGATTCAAATAAACATGGCATTTCATTTTGTGATAAAATTTATGAAATGTAAGAATAAGTACACATAACAAATACTGGAATGTGATGATAGCAAAGAAAATTTGAGCACATTAAAAGTTAATCTCATTAGAAGCACCTAAATGATATGTATCTGTCAAAATATGAAATGCAACTCATATTGTAAGTAAAATGGGTTTTTTTTTTAAATGTTTTAATCTGATATAAATAAACATGATATTCTGTAATACATAAATGATACAAAATATATAAATTTTTAATAAATTTACTAAACACTATCAACCAGATTCTTTTTTTATCTTGAAAACTTAAAATATATGAAATTGAATAACTTTATACACTACAATGTAAAAGCATTATTGTTGCTATATTAATTTTACACATTAACCAAATTGAGTAGCCTAGTGGTTAGAACATCAGACTCCAGACTGGTAGTCCTGGGTTCAATGCCCGATGCCACCAAATATCATGCGAGTACACACAGAGTACGTGCTTGTTAAATCAGTGGGTCTGAAAGTTTTGTGGGCAATTGCAGCAGAAACCACAGACACAGAGGGCTGGAGAATATTTCCCTTCCCTCCTCTCCAGTTCCATGCCTAAATTGTTGTGGAGATAGGTGGTGTCATTATCTATTATGTAGAAGTCCAACCTGTCTCAGGCTCTGGCAACTTTCATTCCTTCCCTTCGGAAAGGGCACAACAACCAAATTCACTTTCATGTAATAATATGTATATAGCAGACAAAGATTATAGATATAAAACAAGATACATTTATGAAAATAAAATATCTGATACTTTTCTTAAAACACCTTTATATTAATTACATATCTCATTTATAATTATCTTTTGATTTGTTTAAGCAATGTGTTGTTGTTGCTGATGCCACCAGTCTGGCTTACTCAGATCAAGGCCCACAAAATTCATCATGGCAAAGGGCTACTTGTACGCCTGTCGTTAGCAGTAGCTTTGAGCACCATTCAGGCTTGGTTGTACCCCAATTTCAAGGGAGAACAGCCTGGAATTGGTCAGGGTCTCCCCCCCAATCTTCCCCTTCCAACAGCTTCACGAAAGGACTTGCTGCTCAACGGCTATTTAGAGCACCCCCATGCCGCAAAGTCACTATACATTTACAAACATCCATGCCTTCTGCGGGATTCGAACCAAGGCTTAATGACACAGCAGTCAGCACCGCTAATCGCTATATAGGATGGGTGGCTTCAGCATTGTAACTTGATTAAGAAGCATGCCATTTAATTAACTGTAATGGCACAACTTAATCTAATTGAGGAAAAGGTTTAATATCAAATTACCAACTTTCTTACCAAATTTCTGAATTTAACTTCAAACTAAAAACAATCATTTAATAGATTGTATTTTAAGTAATTAACATTTTATTAAAAACACACAAAGAACAACTGATAAAGAAATTTAAAACTTCCTAACACATGTATGTAACATATACTTCATATGTAAAACGTATTTAACGCTGAATGTTTCATCACAACTGAATCGTGCAAGTAATGAAAAATACTGCTTTCTTCAAATTTAAATGAAGTTATTTTCTTTTCTGAAAATTTAGACAGGCAAAATTTGAGATGGCAAGTCAAAAGTTGCAAATGAGCAGGTACCCCCTCTCCAAACTATTACACCACACAAATGGGAGGACATTTAGCTACGACAGATTTAACATACATCAACTCCTCTACACGAGACTTCAATGGTATAAAGGTGCAAACTTCTGCCATGCCAGTCATGAGCTCGTGACCATAACTGCTAGGGTACTGTGGCCATGAATTCAGTTAAATGAAATGAGATATTTTTTACAAAATTTGAAAAAAAAATAATCAGATTGTTTGTTCCCCAAAAGCAACTTAATATAGGTAATTAACTAGTGATTAATTAATTAATTATTTTTATACATAAATGTTTCATAGCTGTTAAAACAAATTAATTTTCAAAGTAACTATTTTTCTACGTATAGCTTGATGAAAAATACTTTGTGTATATGTTATTAATGATGTATTTTTTTAATAATGCTATTACAATTCAATTACTGTTACCAAAAGATTGAGAACTTTATGTAAGAGCATCAAGTAATGTTTATTAAGAAAAATTAAAAGAATTTTAATTACACCAGTGTTAAGTCCCCAAGCAAGCTTAGTTGACCCACAGAAGGTATGAAAAGCTGAGTCGACTTTGCTCAGCCCGGGGTTTGAATCCCATAACTGTGTCATGGAAACGTTATAAGTTACCACTCAGTCACTGAGCTTTTAATTTAAAAATATCTCTTTCTTTCTTTTTTTTTTTTGCAAATAAAATTAAAACACTTAGTTGTTTGAAGATATTTCAATAAAAGTATTAACTTAATATTTTCAATCAAACCTTTTATTAAATATTAGTACAGTATTTTTATATTTATTACAAAAGTTTTTGCAATAAAACATAAAACTGTACAATAATTTTCTGAATGATAAATATATTAATTTATATCTGATGAAAGTTAGAAGCAAAAATCTAATATAAATATAATTAAAATAACTCTTTATTGATTTTGTTTAAAGATTACTTCAATTAAGATGTATTTAAAAATCATTAAACATTTCATAACAAAAGATCGAAGTAATTTATTAAATAATTACCATTTCATCACCTTGCAATAAAATTTGTGCAACTGGATTCCGAAGATGTGATCGATGGTTAGATGGAAATTGAGTTTGATGCATTAAAATATTACATTCCTGATGTGCTAGTTGGTCTAAAATTTTTTGTTGGGTTAAAATGCTTTGAAGATAAACTGCAAAAGAAAGTAGAATTTCTTTATAAATATAATTAATGATATATTTACTTTTGAGCAAAATATTTTTGAGCAGTTAATGTTAAATAATATGAGTATAAATACTCTAAGCAAAAAGAAGAAAGAAAACAAATAATAAAATACACTTTAAAAAAAAAAGAAAATCAATACTAAATTTTTAAAAAAAGTTAAATACAAAATAGGAATACGACTTTTTTAAACAAACGTTTTTTATCCACTTTTTACACTTATTTTATTAAATCTGAATGAATAAAACACACAATTGTACATGCAAATATAATTATAGAAAAATGCATTAATATAAAAACATTTTAAATATTTCTATAGCTGAAAAACAGAGATCTCCAAACTTTCTTGATCACATACTACTTAAACGTAAATTATAAAAAATACCCTGTTTGATATGTATACATATAATTTATATATCATCAGCCTACTTTTTCATGTGTTCCTCTAAGTATCTCTTACTTTAATTCAGTAATATTGAATAAAAGGGAAGATTTATGCCATGAAGTTATGATAAATCTTGCAATAAAAATTTACTATTGTATTACAGTGATTCTAGTGAATATATATGGTGTGTGTAAATAAGGAAAGGAAAATTCAACAAATTTCTCAAATTTTTTTTAAATATTTAAAAACATTGATAATCCCTCTCTATATGTACCATTGAAGAACATTATATTGTATTATATAGATAAAACAAATGCTATCTAAATAGGAAAAGTTTTGTTTAAAAACTCACATGTTTGAGTGTTTTCTTTTCTTGAATCTTCATCTTTATGAGTTGTTTGGGGGCTGTCACTGAAATCCAATTTCTTACAAATTAAACTCAATTCACAATTGTTCAAGTCACTATTTGCCAAACTTTTCAATACCAAAGGTGTATTTATAGGTGCATGTGATAAAATATTGGAAGTCCTTCTACTAAAAAATGCTGGACTAATATCCTCTGTCAGTTTTGAATCAGGATTAAATGATATTGGTTTTGGAGTACATAATTTTGAAAAGATTCTTTGCCTTGGTTGTTCAGATCTGGTAGAATATAAACTACCTCTAAGCTCAGATGTTCTAAATGTATTAAACAAAGGATTTGAAGGTTTCATAAATGATCTTCTAATTTCAGATTCCAAAACACCTAATCCTTTAAAATTGTTATGCCCTTTTTCTTTGAATAAAGATGCACCAGATTTTAATATAATATTTGTGGTATTTGGTACTACACGTGAGCAAGAAATTGGAGGAGTTGTAACATTGAGCATATCTGAACAAAATTCAGATTTATTTTCTTCACTGCTTCTAAAATTACAATTCTTGTATACTTTTTTGCTAAGATCATCACTGCTTGATACTGCCAGTGTACTGGGTATTACTTCAATTGCAGGATTTTCAAAATTTTCTGATAAAATATTTGCACCAGGAAATTCAGGAATTGAAGGACTATTACTTCCATAACTTTCTTTATCAATATCTGTTAACCTAGACTAGCAACATGGGAAAACAAATAATAAAAATAAATAATGGTGGAAATTATATGTTTTATATAAAATGTGTGTAGCCTTTCTGTATTAATATTTCTCAAAATAATTAAGAAAGAAAGTTAACCTCTAAATAGAAACAATAGAGCTCATGCACAATTATTATTTTTTCACTATAGAGAAATCCTGATATATTTTTACAATTGGTATTTGATTATAAAATTCAAAAAGAAAATAACATCACAAAATAAAAGTATTTTAAAAATATTTAAATGATTTATAGAAATATTCTCTTCAAACTTTAATTCACAATTGAACAATAATCATTTTTTATACATAAAAAAATAATAATGAACATGCCAAAAAAATTTTATGAGCCAGTTTAAAATAGAATTGAAACAAATGACATATAGCCTTTAAAATGTAATTAGCCTCACAAACAAAAATTTGCTTCAATATTTCCAATTTTAAAACATTATAATACTAATTATATCCTTTGTTCTTTCAGAATTTAATAACTTTAAAAATCCTAATAATTAACCTTTTATTTAAATTTTGAATGTTAAATATAAGGTCTTATATCCCAAAAAAACAATTTTATAAATTTTCAAAAATTTCAAATTGTTTAATCAAAATTATTTTTTTGCTTGAAAACTTAACAATAAAATTTATAAAATAATTCTTTTTAAAAAAAAATGGTTACCTTGCTATTTATTTTGTTATAATTTTTGTCATCAGACACAGTTGTATGCAATGAATCTACATAAAAAAAAGCATAATAAAATTCGGTAACTATATTAACACAATTATTATTATTTTTTAATTTAAAAAAAAACTGCCACATCTTTTTGCATTTTTAGCAATATTTGCTTTTATTTGTCTCTTTAAGGTTTACTCTTACTCTTTTTTTATATACCCTAATGAATATAATACACAGTTTATGACAAATCTAATTATCTTGATTATCAATATAAGTTATATGTTTTCATTTTAAATTCCATATTAATTTAGTCCCATTTTAATTGCCTTCAAAATCCATTTCATGCTAGTAGTGAGTAAATTTTATTCTTTAATCATACAAAATTGTGATTTTTCTTTTAAAATAATTACTGTATTTACTTGAATCTAAGACACACTATCTTTCCGGTGTTAATGTTACTGAAAATAGGGTGCGGATTAGAATCGAAGGAAAAACATTTGTTGGAAGGAGGAAATTGAATTTCCGCCACTTTCAAAAGGATAAAGGTCACTTGTATCAATGACTTATCCCATTCTGCAGTTTACCTCCAGTATTCGGTCTATTATAAACATTGTTGTCTGCTCGCATTTAAGAAATTTTTTGTATGTGCTTTCTTTTAATCACTTAAATATCAAAGATATAGGTAATAGCATCAAGACTAGTTTGCTATGACACAAGTATGAAAGAAGAGGAAATTTTATATGCAGAAAAAAATGGAAACAGAGCAAAGGCCATTGAAAATTGGGCATGGATGAAACATATATGTCAATGGTGTAAGCAAAATGATATAATTTTTGCTTGTAAGAGTTCAACAGTCTTCTTGTGATAATTATTTTTTACATTCTTCTATAATGCACTATTTTTAAAAAAAACATTGTACAATAAATGCATTGGATGGCACGGAAGACGACACCGTGTGGGGGAAATGTGACACAGGCACCAATTCCAAAGTCAGTTGTGACAATAGGAGTGATGAATCATTTTTGAAACATGATATTGATGGTTAAAGTAATTATAGGTTTATGTCTTTGAAAGTTTTAAATACTAGTAAAATAAATTGTCAACTTCTTATTATTTCTCATAATTTTTTTTACTATCTGAAATATTGAATATTAATGAACCCCTTTCACACAGTTTATTTTTTCCCCTCAAAAACACGTAGAGAATCTGTGGTGCGGCTTAGATTCGAGTACATATGGTACAATCTTGTGTTATTACCATTACATATTAGATAAAGAGAGTTTGATATTTCTACAAATCTAAAGCAGAAAAACTTCATAAAGAAAATAATATAAAAAGATTAGCTCTTTATCTTTCCTCTATATTTTAATAATATATTTGTCATGCACAATCAAAATTCTTTAACTAACATTAAAGACTCATAGTTTCTTTTACTCAATATTTCTAAATTTATTTAAGTGCATTAAATATGTACACATAGTTAGTTATTAAACACATTCCATGTATTTCTTTATATATGAATATTAAGAAGTAAATTAATGATATTACATGCTTAATGTACCTGTAGCAGATAAATTAAAAGTAACTTTCTTCTTATCTTTAAGCTGTTGCTTGATTCGCAATTCTGCAAGACTGTTAAGAGCTTCTTGTAACGGATCACCAACAAATACGCGCTGTTTATATAATGAATTCCGTTCCTACAACAGATAAATTATACATATGAGTAATAACAATGCAAACCAAGCATCAAATATAAACTATATGATCAAAAGTATTTAGACACTCTTTACAATAGTTGATTTTGTCCATGTTAAACCCTTTTAGCACCCAGATAATATTAAAATGTTTGACATGCTTACAATTATTATTTCAAAAATAAAAAATATACAATGAAAGGAGCTAGATTATTTTGAATGCGGATAGTGAAGTGATTAGTTCTCCCTCCTGTGGAAAGTCTATATATAAAATTTCCGAATGCTAAAAGTGCTCCTTCTAATGTATGTAATGTTACCATGAAATGGAAATATACAGAGCCATTTACTGTGCAACCACAAACTAGCAGAGCTTGTTTTTATTCAATAGAGACCATTGAGTTCTGAAGAGTTATTAAAACCAAAATTTCAGTAGGAATTCTAAAATGCATCTACATGCAACATCAGCATGACGGTTGTTGCGATTTTCATGGCAGAGTGTTGCTGTTTATAAATCAAACATTATTGCTACCAATGCCTACAGTTGCATACACACAATACGTAGTACAAACATCGACAATATTGAAAGCTTCAGCAATTACTTCAAGTGTTATGGAGCAATGAATCGGGGTATAGTGTCTGAGGGTGGAGATTATCTGGTGAGCAATTTTAAATTGACTGTATTCTGCGGCATGCTAAATTGTGAAGGAGTAATATTATTGAGCGTTTTTTCATGATTTTGGCCACTGCTTTTGGTTCCTTTTATAAAGGAACATTCAAGATTAAAGTTTATTGTGACATTTTGGACAGCTACACACTGCCTACATTGCAGTAACAATCACGAGCAGGTATATTCTTGCTTCAACAGGATCATATTGCCCAGTTGGTTCAGAATTGGTTTTCTGAAATGGGTATTCAGAAATTAGATCGGCCAACTCAAAGCTAAGGATTAAATTCCTAAAATGGTGACAGAGCTAATCAATGTTCCAGTGTTTGACAAGAATGATTTGCAATTTCTACAATATGACAAATACATAGCTGATGAGGGAGAAACAAAGTATATAGGATACATCCTAGTATACAGGGTGTCTCAAAACTGTAGGTAAGAGATAAAAGGGGGAATCATATCAGTTTTTGAAAAAAATTTTAAAAATTCCATAATACTTGATTAAGTGACGACTAGCATATTTTTGAAAATGTGGAAAATTGGCACCCTCCATCCGATCATTGGGTACTGTAACCAAAAATTTCATAATTTTACAGATTTTTTTTACTATTATCATCTTACATAACCATGCTATTAATCACAGTCACAAGTCAGTCAAAAGACTTTTTAGTTAAATTCAATGTAGTTTGAGAAAAAGATTTGCCCTAACTTTGACTCTCCAAAAAAAAAAAAAAAGAAAAGTACTGTACTTATTCAAATCTAAGCTGAACTTTTTTCCAATGTTGATGTTACTGAAAATTGGGTGTGGCTTAGAATCAAAGTGGAAATATTTTTTGGATGGGGAAATTGAACATGATACTGACTGTGAGAGCAATTACAGGTTCATGTATGAACTTAAAAATTTTTAATACTGATAAAATAAATTAATTATTCACTTATTAGCTCTCAATTTTAATTATTTTTTCTTTCATATATATCCATTATTGATAAATCATTTTACACTAATTTTTATTTTTTCACAAAACATATTAAGAATTTCTCGTGCAGCTTTGAATCAATGGTGGCTTAGATTCGAATGAGTCCAGTATTGCATACAAATCCAGGAAAGTTTTTCAAGAGATGGTCCATTCAATTAAGACTCCAAAATGGCACAAGACTTATTTCTTTTTGATCCATAACAATTATTTTTATTTACAAAATAACTTGATTTAAAAACACTCAAATATAGAGCATGTAACTCAAACTAAGAAATTAATTTTAAAACAAAACGGAAAACATTTTTGCAATACTTTAATGAATTAAATGTTCTAAGTGTTTGCCTTCTAACTTCTTTTAAACCAATCAGAAAGTGTAAATGAAGTGATTACTGAAGCAGTGGAAGAAATGAATTTAGCTACTTACTCAAGATTCATCAAGAGCTTACTTTTTTAAAAAAAGATAGAGCCTGTATTTGTGTTGAAGGCAAACAATTTGAGCACTCAATTCATTAAAGCATTACAAAAAATGTTGTTTTATTTTTTAATTTATTGCTTAATGTGAATTAAGCAATAAGTTTTTAAAGCACATACTTAAGATTGATTTTTTAAATAAAGTCATTTTGTAGAAAAAAAAGAAAGAAAAATTGTTTATAACTGTTACAGAGAGAAAAGTAGCAAGTTTTATACCATTTTGGAATCTTAACTAAATGAGCTATCTTTTGAAATAACTTGCCTAGGGAAGTATACAATATTTTCCTCTTTTTTTGGAGAGTTTAATGTAAATGATATCATTTTCCCAAACCTGCTTAAACTATGTTAATTTTAACTAGATTGGCAACGATTTTTTATCCATTTGTGACTGTGATTAATAGCGAATCACAGTGAATTTTTGGTCATAGTACCTAATGATGTGATAAAAGGTATTAACAGAAGTATTTTTAAAATGAAGTTCTGCAAATAAAAAAAATTCTCTATGATTGTTATACACAGAAAAGAACAAGTGTTGTACCATTTTGCAATGTTAAGTAAATGAGTCATCTTTTGAGAAACTTTCTCTTGGGGTTGTATCTAATATATTTCTTTTTATGGAGAATTAAAGTTAGGTGACATCATTTTTTCAAACCCTGACAACCTAACTATACTAAGTGTGATTGTGGCTATGTAAGATGACAATAGTGAAAAAATCATTATAAAATTTGTGGTTACTGAACCTAATTACCTAACCAGTTCCCACATTTTCAAGAATATACTAATCATCACTTTATCAAATGATATGGAATGTTTATTTTTATTTTCCTAGAACTGATATGACCAATCTTTTATCCAGTGCTTACTTGACACTGAGTTTCAAGACATGACATATAGTGTATATCTTAAAAAATGATGGAAAAATATTTTTAAAATTTAAGTTAAATCATAAATTTTATAGATATAAACTTAATTGTTTAAAAGTACTACTTTAAATTTTACAAAATAAAGCAATAAATTATAGCTTAAAAAAACTAAAAAACATGCTTTTATGTTTAATCGAACTAAAAAGTAAAAAAATAATTCTTAATATAAGAATAAAATGATTAACAAGAAAATAAATGTCATTGGGCTAAAAGCATGGGGTGCTCTATATCAATTGTTATAATTTCTTACTAGTTCTATTCCGAAATGCTGAGTTAGAGTAAAAAAAAAGTACAAAGCACACCACACTTTTACCACAATGACATTAATTTTCTCGTTAATCATTTTATTCTCATACTAAGAATTTTTTTACTTTTTAGTTCAATTAAACACAAAAGTGTGTTTTTTAGTTTTTTTAAACTATAATTTATTTTTCATTTTTTAGTTCGATCAACAATAAAAGCATGCATTTTTAGTTTTTTACACTATCATTTATTCATTGAAGAATTAACCTTAAATGCGTCATTTTTTAGAATCTGAAATACCCATTGGCATTCTATCAGTGCGTTGATATGGCCTGGTCTGCAAAATGTAAGATCAGCCAACTGAAGGAAATCTGGAAGAGCTCAGTTTGAAATATTTTATGCAAAAGAAGGTGTAAAGTCGAAAGATATTTTTCACTAAAAAGAACTCAATATTCTCTCTGAAACTTGCATTAGTATTAGACAAAAAAGTACACTTTTTGAATCAAAGAGTTTATTAGAGAAATTATTTTTAATCCAATGACTTCTGAATCAATTATCAGCTGTTTAAGTAAAATGAAGCAATAAATATTTCATTCCATAGATTCATCAAGAGAATTTAGAAAACAGACTTTAATTATGAGTTTAGTGGTTAGAACAGTGCTTCTCAAACTTTCCATATTTGCGACCCAATTTTTCTCGCCCTCCCTCCCCCATACGACAACAATGTATTGAGTGCAATAATAATGTACTTCCACCCTAAAGCTACAATGCGACTTTAATATTAAAAACTGCCCATATTATCAATATATATATTATATTTTGTATATGACAAGCACATGGAAGTCACTAGCAATTGATTAACTTGTTATTAATTTAGTACTGATAAATCAATTATTAAATACTATTTGCTATATTGATACATTTATAAGTATCTTATATCAGTGTGAATATGTACTTTATTTTTTATCATGTCAGAATGTATTTTGTTCTGCTTCCGTTCAGTAAATTAATAATTATTTTAAATGGAGGGGGGGCACACCCCACAGTTTGAGAAATGCTGGATTAGAACATAATTTTTTTTTTACATGCATGAGTCTTTTTTTTTTCCATTTCAGAAAAACTATACAATATTGCTTATATTATGATAAGAAATTGCTGATGCAAACGTTTTTGCTTTTATAGGGTTGCAACTTAAACTTTTAGTCACCAAATCTCGAAATCCTTATTCCTGAGGATCCTAATCAGAACAATGAAAAAAATTACGAAATTATTGTATTGTCATTGGATTTTGACAAGTGTGCAAAATTTCGAATTAGTCTGACCTTTTAAAGTTGGTAAAAATTGAGCTCAAAGATTCCGTTGCGTACAAGGGAAACTTATAAAAGTGTGTTAAAAATTATTACCTTATTATTTCCTGTCTTATGATTTTCGCCTTCAGGCTCAGTTTCAGACAGTGGATCTAAACAAACAAAAAAAGTTACAAAATTAAGTCATTGTGTTTTCAAATTATTATTTAAATGTTGAGTAAAAAATAGCTGTCAGGTATTTCTGCATCTTTTCCTATCCCCCTTTCCAATTCAGCTTGCAAAATTAAACAGAATTTAATACTTAATAACCTCTTCAAATTATTTCTTTCCAAACAGCTAGAATATGAACTGCATAAAACAAGATTAGTCTATCTAAATCAGCTATGTATACTATACATTGAATTAAAATATACAGTTAGATTAAAATACATATTAATTTACTGTTAATTTAGCCATAGTAACTGGACCATTAAAATTCATTAACCACTCAATTTTATTAAATTGTTTTTGCTTTCAATAATTCTTGCCTTGTGTTGTGTTTTGTGACACATAAGAGATAAGTATTTTATATACTAGATGAATTGATATTACTACAAAAACTAAAGAAGCAAACCCTATTCAAAAAAATCCTACAAGGTTTGCTTTATCTTTTCTCTATAATATAATCATATTTTCAACACATACAATGAATTTAAGATTCATAAATTTATCCTTTTATTCATAATATTTCTAAACTTATTTAAATATAGTAAATAAGTACAAATAATTAGACATTAAACACATTTCACATATTTTTCCTTGTTTAAAAATTCAAAAATATGTTAAAAATTAAATTAATGATAATACATGCGTAATTTACCTGTTGCAGAAAGATTAAAAGTAACTTTCTTTTTATCCTTAAGTTTCTTTTTGAGTCGCAACTCTGCAAGATTTTTAAAAGCTTCTTGAAAAGGATCACCAACAAATGCACTTTGTTCATACAAAGAATTCCGTAGCTACAAAAATTATAAATATGAATAACAACTCTTAAACCATACTTTTCCTGGTAACTATTCCAAAAATATTTATAATTTTTTTAAAATTATATATATATTTGTTATTCATGAAATTTTTCATTCTACATGCTTGATATTAAAAATCAGATCTCATTTATAACCCCCCTCCTTTTTTTTAAAAAAAGTTCAATTTCTGAAGGCTACAGATATTTTTTAATATATATGATGATGATAAATGCTTGATAAAATTCAAACATCCAGGCTTTTGACATTTATGAAAAAAAGATAATTCTACATAATTTTCATCACAGAAATAAGAAAGGAATGATAAAATCTGTTAACAAATGTGACAAGCATATAAATTGGAATTTTAATCAAAACTGCAATATTTTACAACTAAAAAAATAAAACTTGTTTTAAAATTTCAAAAATTGAAACTAAAACAGAGAAACATTCATAACATTCAGTAGACAAGAAACTTAAAATATTTCATGGAATCTAAATAAAGCTTAGAACAAAGAATAAATTGTATAATATTTATCCTTAAACAATTAATATAAAAAAATTAAGTCAATTCCTACATAGATCAGCAAAGAAAAATTTCATTTTAGTTACTTTTTATAAAATAATTACAACTATTATAAATATGTATATAAATATTTATCACAATATCATGTGACAAAAAAGAAAGTGATTTTCCTAGCAATTTTCCTTTTTGTATATAGTGTTGCACTATTATTTTTGTTTGTTACTATTAATTCATTAATTAAAAAAATTTAATTATTTCAATAAAATATTATAGTAAGAAGAAATCACATTCTCAGAAATTAGGCCATCCCAGGTGGGATTTGAACCCACGACCTTTGGATTAGAAATCTAACGCACTATCCAATGTGCTACAGGAACACAACGAGCGATTTCTCTTTTTATATATGGTGCTGGAATATTATTTTTGTTTGTTACTATTTATTAATTAATTAAACTTAATTAAGGAATTAATATTTGAAAAAATTTTATTAACATCATGTGTCATCCACTACGAGTTTAAAAAAATGTATTTGAACTTGAGTGGATGAATAAAATTATTTTATTAATGATTGAAAATTTGAACAAGATATATATAAATAAATATATATGGGGAGAGTGTGAATTAATAGTAGGAATTGAAAAAGAAAACAAATACTTACTTTTAAAGGTGATGAATAACCTACTTTCTTCAATTCAGTAACTCGACCTATATATAAATTTAAAAATGTAATATACATATTAAAATCTAAAATTAGAGGAACAGGAATAAATAATTTTTAATTAACATGATTTTGAAAAATAATATAGCATATAATTTACCTTCTGCTGCAAAATTTTTGTTTTCAATGGACTTTAAAATTTCTTGAATTGCATTGGCTGGAGCTTTAAGTTTTTTATACAAAGAAGGCCTTTCATACTAAAAAAAATAATTATTTAGTTGTAAAAAAATCACAACACTTTGAACATTTCATTCTAAAATCACTCAACTTATTAATCCACATATACAAAAAAAAAAAAAAAAAAAAAAAATTAAATTTCTGTTTTTAAAAAAATTTAAAAAGTACCAATATAAAAACACTTAAGAGTAAATTATTTAATAATATAAGAGTAAATTATTAATAATGAAAAAATAAAACCAATTCTGCTAAATGCCAAATCTAATTCATTAAAAAATTTTTTTTTTTTCATTTAATACAGAACTTTATCCACGCTTTTGAAAACATGAATTCTGAAAGAGAAAAATTGGGTTTTTATAAAATGATCATATTAACATTTTGTATCTTCTCCCATCAGATCAAAAACTATGTATATTGAATTAATTTTTGAATAACTTTTTTTGCACAAGATCGGATTTTTAAAAAAAGGACTGATAAAATCGGATAACAATATATTTAATCTAAAAAGCTCAAAAAGGATAACATTTATTCCAATGAAACAATTACTATTTAATGTAAAAGTTCAAAAAGGAATTATTTATTCAATATTTGTTTTAATAAAACAGTTACTGAGAAACTTAACTATTTTGATTAAATCCTTAAACATAACAGCAAGACAAATCGCCTGGTATAGCATAAGACAAACAACACAAACTAGGAACACTTTCACTTGTGAATTCTACGAAGTTGCTGGATTACGAGATAAAACAACTGGATTGCCAAAGCACCTTATAGAAATGATAAAATAATAATAATTTTAATATTCCCTCCAGTTGTTTTGGCACATAAATTTACATATTAGATTAAATATATATATATGCTTGGTATTGAGTACATAAAATGCAATATAAAATTAACATCACTAACAGAAAAATTAAGCAAAAAACTAATTTTAAATGATAACATAAAAAAAAAATTTAGATTATCTCATTGAAAAGTTGCGATGTAAGTTAATCAAAATTTGGTAAGCCAAACAATTAATCATATATTTCATTTTATGCTGAACAGTTCTCTTAAATTTTCAAATCTTACTTGGGGAAGGACATTTGAAATAATATCAGGTAACTGTTTCTCAGATCAAAAAAGATGACTAGTATGATCAATTACTGGACAGTGTATTCCATATGCTGCAAACCTTTCAAGTATCTAAAAATACATTTTACAGCATTCCAGTGGATTAGATCTGGATTTGTTTGAAATCCACTGATAACAATAACAGCAAAAGCTATATCTGGATGTGTAGTGATGGCAAAAAAACATTAGGGATTCAATGGCTTTCCTGAAAGGAATAGTTTTTCCTACCAGTAATTGGTTGGATTCTAAAGATAGTATTGATCCAGGAATATACAAGTATCTCATGTTTGAGCTAACAACCTCTAAGTAAAATCTATACAAAATATGTTTTATATACCTTTCTGGATGCAAGAACATTGGACATCTGCTTTATAATCAATTTCTACCTAAAAAATTCCCAATTTTATTTTTAGATAATCTAAAATTTCAATTATTTAATATCTTCTTTTCTTCACAAAATAACAAAAAATCATCTGCATATAAAATTAAAAGTACTTTCTCAATTTGAAAAGTTCTGTTGAAGGTACATGAATGAGCAGAAATAAGCTTAAGATTAGTACTTGTTAAGCATTCAGAGAATGTCTCATTCCAATAACTGGATGCCTATTTCAAACTACTTAATGATATTTTAGCTGACATTTTAAGTTTTTAACATAATGAAAATGTGACATTATCAATTCACCATTAAGAAAGCCATTTCAATCTCAATTTGCATAACTTTCCACTTCCTTTAAGCAGCAATGACTAATATCTTTCCAGTATCAGCCCTTAATATTGGAGAAAATATTTCTTCATGATCTTCTCCCTCTACTTGAGAAAAACCTTTGGCACACAGCTGGTACATAGCGCTTTCTGGTAAAGGTACAAAATCCCATGTTGTTTTAAGATAATTTAGTTCTTTCGAGTACTCAGCTTGAGGGCTGTGCATTGCCTTTTCATATGCTTTGGGTGCGACAGTATCTGTCATATTAACTTCCTAATGGGCTGGAACTTTTAATGCGAGTCTGGAGCAAAAGGCTATAACGATCATCATCAGTAGCGTACACAGGAAATTTTCAGGGAGGGGGTCCAGGGTCGAAAGTCCATTATTCTTGTATCATGCTCCAATACGTCCCCCAACATATTCTTTTGATTTTGTCAATTTTAGGGGATTAGGGAACAAAAATCAGTAAAAAGTTAATTATGGAATGAATAATTAGCATTAATTAATACAATTAATTATTATTAACCAATACTTAATTAAATGTTATGTACTATATACATAGGTTTATAATCAATCGGAAAACCAGGACCCCCCCTTGTGTTCACCACAGATCATCATTTTCATTAGAACTAGATGGATCAAAGAGTAAATTACTTTCTTGCTCAACAATGGAATCACTAATAATTACATCACACACATATAACATTAATTAAAAATCATGAATGTTAACATTGGTGATGAGGCTCCTGAGTCAGTATGTTTTCTTCATTAAAAACTACATTTTATGATATTTTGATATAGAGAAAGAAACAGACAGATCATTTTTAGATTCATCCCAACAAAAATAATTTTTCTATTGTTTAATATTAAATTTCTTCTGCTGGATATCAAGCACATGTAAGCTTCCGAACCAATTTTTAAATGACTGAGCAAAGCAGATTTTCTATTTCGTAAGTGATAAGCTGTAGAGCTTGGATTGTAGGAGTTCTATTCAAAATATAAACAACTTTACTGACTGCCTCTGCCCATAAGTACAAAGGAAGTTCTTTTGGATATACTTCATGGATTCACTTTCCCTAATTATGCCCATATCTTTCAGATATTTTATTTTGGGATATAAGGAGCTGTTTTATTTTGCAACTGAATATTCTTTTTGTTTTTAAATTCACTAAGTGTGAATTAATGTATCAGATAAATTATCAAATTTGAATGTTTTAACTTGATCAAACTTATATTTACATAGTTGAAAAAAGTTTCTGAATGATTCCAAAAAATTGCTTCTGTGTATAAAAAAAAAAAACTACTCTATAACTGTAATTGACTTTCATGAAGACTGAATAATAGGCTCTTCTTCCTCACTGGGTGAGCATGGGATCACAAAGGTCTCTGTATATTGATTCTGCAAGCTCACTAGCCTTGTATTCTTTGGGATTAAATGAACATTTATATTGTGTACCACACTGGTCACCTTTCACAGTAGAATTTCCCTTTTCCTGATGAATCAAATTTTTTGATGATGCCTCAGCTACCCAGTTCACAAAGAGCTTTCAAATTTATATGCCTAGTTCTTTCCTACCATATTTTCATACTACCTTTGTGTAATATGTTTGCCTCAGAGGAAGTAACATGTGATATAAATCGTTTACAGAACATGTTGTACCAATTAACTTGCCTTCACAATTGTAAGTATCAGCAGGATCTTTCATCTTTATTAATTTCATACCTTTGATGGGAAGAATTTTTTTTCTGGGTCTGGTACATAAAGAACATTGTGCATTTCATTTTCTAATCTTTTCCATGAATAAGCTTTTGAATTTTTACATTTCCCCTTTCTTTACAGGTAGCTCTAGATTGTTGCCAAGGTGAATAACTTAATACACATTCAATTCATTAAAACTACCCAAATAATCTAGATTATAGGTCATAGGAGCAGATGCAACCCTGTCGTTTCACCCAAATACATTGTTCTTCACCTAGCACTACTTTCCCTATTTCAAAGTTACATACACTGTAGTTTGATGTGCCTCTGCTTCATGGAACACCATCATTTTTTCTGGTGTTAGATTGGACCTCACACACAGAATGAAAAAGACAAAAGTATAAGTTATTTTAGTTTTATTCCACTTCTACTTTGATCTTTTAATTTATTTTCCTTTCTCAGATGATTTAAATGCCCCCTTTGAATTTCGAATTAGAAACAAAAAATGCAGATGCACTTTGCTCAGATTGCAATAATGAAGCTTCTTCATCTATAAATATTTCAGTTATGAGCTCTTTTTTGTTGCTTTTTTCAACATAGTTATGCTTGTCTCAATCAATCAATCTTAATTATGTATTATACTACTGTTTTATTGCATTCCATTTTCACTAGATAGAATTCTTCTAGCAATAGCCTTTTGTTAAAGTTAGATTTCAATTTAAAAATAGGGTCCAGTTTTTCAAACACCTTGATGCACAGCAATTTGCCAAGTTTCCATAACTGACCATACAGTAAACATCACTACTACAACATCTCTTTCCCATTTCTCTATTTTCACTCAGAAGAGTTTTGAACATTGTTTTGTTGATTGCAGAAATGTCAACATTAGCCAAGAAGACACATCAGGTCTACCTTGTTCTGTGAATGTTAATTTTAAAACACTCTATGGAAAAATGAATCAAATCCCCTTATATTTAAATGTGATTGGAAACATAACTTGGGCCCATCAGCTATTACAATTTAATTTGGTTAAACATTTAATTATAAAACAGAGACAAATTGCAAGGCAAGTGGCAAGTGCTTGATATAACATGTAACAAGCAACACATAAAGGGGGCCACTAGTAGTGACACTGCAAAGTTACTAAATTACATGAGATAAAACAAGTAGGTTACTTAAGCAACTTACAGAAATAACAACATAATTAAAATTTCAATAGCCTTAATCCTAAAGTAGATAAATAATTTTAGATTTTGATTAACATCAGTACATCTACAAAACTAACAATGGATGTGATGAATATCTTTACATTAAGATATATATTTGAGCAGCATGTTTGACTCTAATTTAATGTATACTAACCAAATTGTCTTTAAAGAAATTGAATCTAGGAAAGCAAATGTTACCTCAAACATTGAATAAACAATCTCTTCAAAATAAAATTTTATACTAAAACTACAATTTTAAATCACAGAGCTATAGTGTAAAACTGTATGCTACTTACTGTAGATGATTGTTTTTTACTAGACCAAGAATTCAGCATGCTGGGAGTTAGATCTTTCCCACTTAAAATATGATGTCTAAAACGTTCATCTGCTTCAAATATTATGTTCTCTAAAAAAATAATAATAAAAATCAACTGTAAAGTATAGTGTAACAAATAACCAATATTTTCTTTCATAGTAATTCAAATTACATCAGTATCACAATAATGTGTTTTTGCCTTGATTGATTAAAAAGAATATTTAATACTAGATTTTACATATGACTATATCTTCAGTTTTAATTTAAGCAGAATTCTCCGGCAAAATATGTAACACAATTTTCAATTTTTAATCAAGATGAAGATGATAAAAATTATGTATTACATTACAGTTTGTAGCATATTTTAAAGAATCAGATTATAAGGAGAAAAATTATGACACAAATATAAAGAATCGTACTAAAAATACCATTTTGCTGGACCCCTCTCTCCAAATATCATTTAATTTTTACTCAAAAATAAAAAAAAGCCCAACATAAAAGTGCAATAATGAGTTTTTTATAAAAGCTTATGTCTCAAGAACGGCTAATTAATTTTATTTCAAAAGACATATCACAAAAAAATCCATTTAAAGTTGTAAGATTTTAAATACTGCAAAACAACAACCATCTCTAAATTAAATAAATCTGAAGGAATTACAATGTTCAAAAGAAAAAAATATTAAGATGTATCAGATCTAACTTTCAAATAATAAAAAATTTGGGGAAAAATAAAAGAAAATAAAAAAAATTTTAAGTCCAACAATTTTTTCAAAATTTTCCTTTCAATATTACTATTAATTATTGATAGTGCTACATTGAATTACATCAGGCAATTTTGCTGTTGGATAAAATTTACATAATAAAACATTTAAAATTTGTATTTGTGAATATATATCTAAGATAGCAGAAATACAAAATACTGTTAAGATATTTCTTAATTTATTTACTGCACAAGACAATTCTTCAGATAAATATTGCTTTAAAATAAAGCCCTATTAAAGGATAAAAAGTGATTTTTTTTTTTTTTTTTTTTTTTTTTGCTTGGGAAATATTTCAGTTTCAAAATTAAAAATTTTGATTTAAAAAATACTGCAATGATATATCCAGCATTTGTATAAAAGGGTGAAGGGGGATTAGGGTTATAGGCATTGAATTTCATAATCAAAAGTTATGGGTGCATTATGAGGAAGAAATCTGAATTAAATGTGATAATTTACATTAGATGCCCTTCACCTAACTTATAGACCAAATTTGAGGTAAAGCTGGAAATAAGCAAAAGCCCACACTTTCATATGGCAATCTAAAATTAAAACTCAATGCTATTACATGACAGAAAACAAGCATAGATCACATAAGCATGTGATCTTTCTTAAGTGAGTGAGTTAATATTAACGTCGCACTGTTCAGCTACATGAGGGCTTTTGGCGACGGACCACGTAATTTTGAACCATGGTCAAGTGACGTGGACGACACCTGAGCTGGCACCCCCTCTCCTAACTACCACACCACACCAACGGGAGGACGTTTCAGCTCTCGACAGATTTAACGTGCATCGCTGCCCTACACGGCGGGTCTTTAGTGGTACTGGGATCGAACTCATGACATGCTTGCCATGGTTGGATACCTTAACCACTGGGCTACCGCAGCCCCGTGATCTTTCTTAAAAGATTTATAGAAAAGTTAATAATAAATTTAAGAAACTAATTCAAAATAAAGAATGTTGTGTATTCTTTAGGTAATAAAATTAAATCTTAACTTTGTAATGGAATAAATTATATGATCAGAATGAATTAGTACTAATTGTAATAAAGTAAGAATTATCATTTTAAAAAAAGAACAGAATGAATGAATCAATGAAGGTTGAATCAATGAAATCTTTCAGATAATATTCAACATATAATGTCCAATTATCCATTAAACTTTGAACAACGTAAAACAAATGACCAAGTACATTCATTTAAAATAAAACAATTTATAAAGAAAACTTAAATAAGTAAAATTAAAGAAAATAGATTTTTTTTAAATGTCTGGATAAATATTGAAGTACAGACTATCTTTGGAACTGTTTAAAATTAGACATTTTAAATTGATATATATCAATTTAAAATTAATTCTTATTTCATAACATAAAACATAAGAATAAAAGGAAACAAAATCAAAGACACGAGTGAAAAAATTTAGGAAATAATGGTTTTCAATTAAAATAATAAATTTAATTCAATAAGTCATAGTAAAAATCTGCCTTTTCAAATCTAAAACAAGTTTTCAGTGGAATAAATAAGGTAATGAAAATCAAAATTGCTTCAATTTGCAAATGGAATTCAGAATCATGGATAATATGATAATGTATTTCATGTAGTATAGTATTAATAAAATGGGTTTTTTTTCACAGCTATCAAACCTTTATAACCACCTGATTATTAGCAGGCAAAAGAAATCAAAGCACTTAATGATTAAGAATAGCTTCTATTGTTGTAAAAGTAGGGAATCATTGAAATTAGCATACATGAGCAAATACACTAATATAAAGCATAAAATAATATAAGTGAAGTTTTTGAAATTCTCATGTCTAGAAAGATATGTATCAGATATCAGAGAAATATATATTTAGAAATAATTGTAATCTAGAAACTATAACATTTAAAATACAAACTACAAAACATCAATTATAATAAATACTGTACAGAAAATTTCTTGAGTGTAAGCTCTTACAGCACATAGATGTTAAAAGTACCTGCAAAATGTGCATTGAAAGTCTACTGCACTCTTTGTTGGCGTGATGGATATCTTAAGCAGAGCAATAAGAAGGCAGGTATTTAAGGTTTATTAAAAGTAAAATTTTATCTACATTTAAGAGAGTGAGTGAGTGAGTGAAGATTAACGTCGCACTGTTCAGCTGCACGAGGGCTTTTGGCGACGGACCACGTAATTTCTACATTTAAGAGAACACAAAATTCTAAGAATATTTTCAATGAAAAATTAAATTTGTTCTCTAATTGAATATTGACAGTAATAATTGTATTAAAATGTATCTAAGTGCATTATTTAAAATAGGCATAAATTATGATTAGTTAAATCAAACTAAATTGCAACTCTGCAATAATTTTGTTTACAATCTTTATATAGATTAGTATTTAAAATAGTTCTATAATCTCTAAGGATATAATTATATCCCCCTATACTGTATACCTCAAGATAAAAGCTTAAAAATCCTTTAAAAATAGACTTAAATACTGTCATTATTTGAATTATATTTACTTGTAATAATATAATTACACAAAACATAATAAAAAGTAAATACTAAAATAAATCATATTTTATTACTCAAATTCTAATAACAATTTGCTAAAACAATAAATTCTTTACGTTGAAAGGGGAATTTAATAGTATTTACCCCTTCCAACGAAATTTCTCATCAAAATTATATCTAAAATATTTTGCCTAACTTACACACTGACCTATACTAACACTATGAAATTATGAAAGAAACACAAATCCATGTTCACCAATAATTGCTTACATTGGTGAATTGTGAAATGGGATATTTAATAATTTTAAAAAAACAATTGATCAATTAATTAGTTAGTAACACTAATTCTTTATAGAAGATTGTCAAACATTTTCAGAATTCTAAGAAAATGTAAAATACATAAAAATTGAATTCAAAAATTGGTGTTATTTATCTATTAGAATTGACAACAAATATTGATTAATTAATAAAAAGGTAAGAAAATGAAATATGAAAATTGTTTGGGTTAGCTTTCCAAAAATTGAAGTTCATATAATTTTATTCATTTGATACAGTTTTTTAAAGATATTTAAAAATAACATGTTTAAGGCTGTCTTCTTCAAATGTAAAAAAGCTTGAACTAAATTTAGAGCACATTTTCAGAAATAAAAATGTTTTGATATTCATTAAAAATCACAATGTAGAAATTCATTTGTCTATTTATAATCCTAATATTTTAAAACCTTTGAAACATTTCCAGAAACAAGCAATTGTTCAATTTCACATGCAACATGAAAGCTAATTTAGTTTTACAGTATAAGAGATGAAATATGGAACACATTTTATTACCAGTAGTAGAAAAAATTTACTACTTTCTATAGAATAATAAAGTCAGAATATAATACTAATATTGAACCATTTTCCTATATGAAAAAATATTCTAATTTTAGGTCCAATTTTTTAACATTATACTGAAACAACCTTAATATTATACATACGTTGAGATATATGATTTGAATTTTTCGATTGTTTTTCACTTTCAGACATAGGAAAATCATTCTTCTGCAAATCAGATTGGGTATTTTTCTTTTTTGTTAGATTAGATTTGTTCTGCTTGACTTCTCTTTTATTTCCATTTTTGACTGATAAATCATTTTTCTTCTTTGTTTCTTTATTGAGCATTTTTGATAAATCATAAGTTTTAGTTTTAAATGTTGTGCTACGAAACTGTTTACTCTCCTTTTTCTCAACTGGAACCACAGGCTTTTTCAACTCAGTTTTTATTTCAGACCTGAGAAAGAAAAAATAAATTCCTTACAAAATGCATGGATTATTTTGTATATCTTAAAAATGAAGCTGTAAAAAGATATGACGAAAAATATGTTTAAAATAGAAAAATTTAATCACATGTAGACAAAGAATCTTTATATTTTAAGAATTTAAAATTTACAAAATAGGATAATTTTTCACAAAAAAGGAAAACACATATAATATATATTTATACTACTATACCTTAAATAGTATGTTTTCTCAATAAAACAAAGTAAAAGCATATTTTTTATACATGAAAGCTGTTCTTAATAAGATCATAATAATCATGAAAAAAAAAATTGGAGTATATCTAACTTTCCTATATAAAAGCTAAATATGACATCATTCATGATCATCTTTTTAGTTAATTCATGACTTTGTTAATCTCTTATAATAAAATATTTTTCTTAAATTCTTGCTTTCCTTTTCTCATTTACATAAGTTCTTTAGAGCTTTATTTTCTTTAAAAAATTCATTTAATGTAAGATAAAATTTTATGAGTGGTGGGAAAGGCTGCTGATTAAATGAATTTGATAGAGGGCAGATTGTAAGGACCTGAAGACTCAGAATGATTATCTCCAAATTTGTATATCAGATGAATATTGTTCATGATTTTTCATTGTTAGTATTTATGTAAAGTGGGTAAATGACAAAGAAACCAGTAGTAGACACCAAGCTGTTGGACATCCATGCATCATCAAAAAAAAAAAGGACGTCAGAGACTGTCCAACTTGGTAAAGCAAAATAGATGGCAGGCAATGACTAAGTTGACAGCCCAATACAATGTAAATCCAAGTTACAAAATACAATACAATGCAGTTTTGAAACACACAGTTCACTGTTTTGATATGGGATTGCACAACAAACGTCCCACTCAGGTGCCTCTGTTGACCAGGCATCATTGTCAGCTATGCCTATAGTTTGATTGAGAACATTGAGACTTAACCATAAATAAGTGAAAGAGAGTTGCCTGATTGTATGAATCCTGATTTCTCATTTATCACATTGATGGTCAAATCAGGGAGTGCGGTCTTTCATGTGAACAGTTGCTACTCCCCAACAGCACATCATACAAAGGTTGATGGCAGCAGTATGCTTTGAAGAACATTTTCATGGGCAACTTTGGGGACCTTAGCTGTGGTAGAACAAACCGTGCAGATTATCTGAACAAAGCTGTAGATCAGTTACACCCTTATAGAATGTCTGTATTCCCAACTAGAAATGAAATCTTCCACCAGGACAACACTCAATGTCACAAGGCTCGATTTATGTTGGAGTAATTCAAAGAGCACAACAAAGAATTCCTTTCAATGTTCCAATCCCCCTAAATTGTTGGATCTTAATGCCTTTTATCACATTTGGGCTTTCATAGAAAGGCAACTCAGAGATCACACACCTCAATGTTGGAATACCTCGACATTGCATGCCATTTGGGATAAACTGTCTCCAGTAATTTACCAAGAGCTTGTGGCATCTATGCCAAGGCGAGTTGCGGCTGTTTTATAGGCTGAAGGTGGTAAAATGCATTATTGAGTAGGTGTTTAAAATGTTTTGGCTCTTCAGTGAAAAAAAAAAGTCCAATATTTAGGACCTTCACAGTTAATAACTGAGAAGTTTTAAGAAAATTAAAGATAACTGGGTTTTTTTTTTTTGTTAAAATAATGGAATTTGAGTAAGAATAATTTATTTATGCAAATAAACTTTGGTGCAAATTCTTTAAAATCTTCCCCAATTTATAGGTCAACCACTTAATAAGTACTATTTATTTATATATAATAATAATAAAATGCACACAGTTACCTTCTACAATAATTTGTTGAACTACATTTAGCAGCCTTTGATGTACAATTGTATTTATTACTTGAATTAACTGTTTGTTGTACTTTGACTAGATGAATTCTCTAAAATGACAGAAAAATATGTTTCAATATAAATCTGAGATGTAAAAAGATTGATTTTATGCATATACTTAGCAGAATGCAATAAAAAATAAATAATAAATTCTACAAATCACAAAATAAATATTTTACTTTCTTCACAGTTGTTGATTGTGTATGTGATTTTTCTTTTCCTTCTTTTTCAATGGTTTCTCTTTCAGTAATTGGAATTGACAACCTAAAATTTAAAATATATTTCATAGTGCAAATAAATGATATTTTTGCATTATCCTGTCAGCCATGAGCATTGATAAATAACTAGTGCTTCCCTAACAAAAGCAAAAAGTTTTTCATGGTATTCAGAACAATTAATGCATTATTTTGTTGGTCAAGTCACACCATTTTTCATCAGTTTTTGTTTGGAGAAAATGGTTGACAGAATGAAATATAAATACCAAATAAATTATAAACTTAAAAATACTGTTCTGAATTAACAGTTCATTAAATCTTACTGAATTCTTGATTTGACAGGAATCTTGACAGGGATCTTCGATTTCAATACTTTTGGTCTAAAAAAGTAAAAATAAATTTTATATTAAATTGTATAGTTCATACTGAGATTCAAATTCAGTTTGAATTACTTTGAAAAATATGATGCATTATAAAATTTTTTAAAAAAAACAACTACAGCTGAAATTATTTTAAAATGTATTTTTAAATAATCTAGATTTACAATTTAAATGTAACTGGTTGTAAAAAGTTTACACACAAAAAAAAAGCTAATTTTTTTGTTGGAATATTATTTAGATACTACCACTCAGCCACTGAGCTTCTGTGTTAAATCTGCCTTGTTTTATTTTTTCTTTAAAAATTTTAATTTACAAAAAAATCATTGTTATAATCCTAGTTTGGTACATAACTTGGAGGCAAATCTTAAAGTCAAGTCAAAATGACACCAAGAATATGACTTTCAAACTCAAAGCTGAGTAAATGGGAAACAAGATAGTATGATGTAAAAAGGATAACAAATAATTTATCATGCAATGAGTAAAATTAAGGGGAAAAAATCAAAATTCTAAGAAAAACACATGAAAAAATGTCTTAAAAAAGTAAAAATTGAATGAGGCACATCATTATGAAGAGACATTTGAAAAAAATTGGTACTTACGTACCATTGCAACCATACTGGTGACTTTATATGAAGCGAAGCATATGGTTGTCAATTCAACGAGTACAACACATGCAAAATCGGGAGAGTCAACTTGGTGAATTATCTTAAACCTTGGCATTGTTGTGATAATACGTAAGTACCAAAAAAAGTTCATTTGATTGTTTTTCAATCCCTCTAATGCATGATTGGGTACTTACATATTATCACAACAATCTTCAATGTTCAAGATAACTTGCCAAATTGGCAACAACAATTTCACATGTGTCATATGTACTGAATTGGCAATCACATGCTTCATTTCATATAATGTCACCAATAGGTTGCAATAATACGCAAGTATACCCATGATTGCTATTAACACAGTTAAGTTTTCTGCACTTTATTTCAGTGAACTTGCTTTCATCAGTCACCAATTACATCTTTTCCAGCAATTGCCAAACTATTATTTACAATAGCAATCATATGTACCTTGTGACAAAACTATTCTATTACAGTATTCTGATTTACATGCTATTCATTTAAGATAAATTCATTTAACAAATTTCTAAGCCAATATCTAGTGACCAACATAATAAATACTCAAATGACTTGCACAAAATTATGCTCATCTTGATATGCTTCGGTTCACATCATGCGAATTATCCCTACCTTAGGAACGAAAACTTCACTAAAATTTATCTATTAAACTATTCCTTCCTTTGGATCTCCTGGAATTCTCCCACTTTGAGCATTTATACTTTCCAGCTTCTCGCATCATTCAATCAATTCTTTCTGTTTCGTGACCGAAATAGTTCTTCGGAGTAATTTTGTAGAAATAGTGCTAATACATGGTTTTAAAACTGTCACAAAATAAAAAATATCAATGAAAGTCGGCCTCGGTTAAAGTGTAGCACCTCAATTATCAGAACGACCAAAGCATCTGTTCTATCATAAAAACATAAGAGTAAAGTACAATGAAATTTTTAAAATGATTAGTCATATAAAAAAAGCACATGCACTCCTTTGTCAAAGTATATCAACCACAGTTAAATTATGAAATCTAAAACAACTTACGTGACCAGTGATTAAATTTTTATACATAACTCTGCCATATTTTAAGTAAGTTCTATCATAAAAAAAATATTTCCAGCTGTCAGAAAATAAATTTGTTTACCTTGAATAATCCATAAATGTTGAGAAATTTCAAAGTTATGTTTTCATTGAAATGTATCAAAGATTCAGTCAACACAAATTAAATAACAAAACCTGAATTAAAAAAAACTGTTTTGAATAAACCACCAATGAGAAAATGGAGAGAAGCATTGCCAACTCGGACTAAAACAATTGTTTTATTATTTTATTGTACACGGCATGAGGCAGTTGAGGTAGTCAAGTAGCATAGTTGAAGAGTAAAATTGAAATTAACTTAAAAAAAGATCCTCCAGGGTTAAGTTCCAAAGCAAGTTCATTTATCGACCTACTGAAGGGATGAAAAGCAGAGTAGTAAGCTGCCCAGCCCAAGGTTTGAACCTCGGATCTGTGGTGTGGTAGCGTGAAACATGACCACTTAGCCGTTGGGCTTCCAGGATACATATATAAATACATACATATATATATATATATATATATATATATATATATATATATATATATATATATATATATATATATATATATATATATATATATATATATATATATATATATGGGTTTACCTAAAGGTAATTTTTTTGTTGTGTTTATATTGAAGAGTGAATCTTCTTTCTGAGCATGAAAGCACTGAAGTTTTAAGACAGTAAATTCTGCAGGGGCGTAACTTACACCCTCGCATTGCAGGGGGCCAGGGCCGGCGCTAGAGGTGGGCAAGCCGGGTCCTTGGACGGGGCGGCAAATTTAAGAGGCAGCAGAAGAAAATAAACCATGATTCATTTAAATCTTATGAAAAATTAATATGCTGAATTTTAATTATATATATGTGTGTGTGTGAGTGTGTATATATATATATATATATATATATATATATATATATATATATATATATATATATATATATATATATGTGTGTGTGTGTGTGTATCTATATATATATATATACGACGCATTTGTTGTCTGTTCCCTCATAACTCGAGATCCAGACACCCAAATAACGTGAAACTTGGTACACGTACACAAAATTACACGAGAAAGGTTCTTAAATAGGTTTGGCATTCATAATTCCTTCCAAAATTTTTTTAATTAAATTTTTAAGTGATTTTCCAGTGTTATGATGTAGTCACGTTTCTCACTAATTTATACTTTACATGCAGTTTTTCAAGATTATTACATATTTTTTCTGTAGCTATGTTTATCGGTTGGAATATCTATTCAATTTTTCTATTCTTTGATATTTAATTAGGATTATTTTTGGAATAAATAATTTTTTTAAGGATTATTCTTTCAACAACTAAAATTTTGTTTTGTTGTTTTGGCAACATTTAGGTATTATCGTGGGCTGTTTATGTGTGTGATTTTGCTTGCAAATTACAACTTATTTATTTATTTCTTTAGAATGCGAAGATTATAATTTTGACAAACTAAAACTTCTCATTGATAATGGTTATATTTCAGTTCGGTTCAAATGTAGTATAGGGGGCCACTTTGGATTTGGCGATTTTTCTTCGGATTTTTCGATTTGTATCTAAATGTCATGGTGAGATATCGAATTCATTCTAAAATAAATAATACTGAAAAAAGTACCTTGGAGACTGTTACGACCCGCATGTGCAGAGGGCGCTAGTAGTCCTCCTTGTTTACATTTTCGTCAGTATGCTTGTAATACATCCACGGAGTGGACGTACCTACCGTCCTCAATAAACAAACATTTTTAAAGTATACAGTCCACGCCTTTTGCTTGAGCAGTCAAGTTATACATAACTCAAAGTCTACTCATAATCCGTTATAGACATTTCTAGAATAACCACACCATTTGTGGTTAAAATCAGAGCTATCGACCTCACCCAGTTTTGTGGTCGAGCCCGAGCCAAAAATCAAAATGGCTCCAAAAGAACTATCAGAACTCACCGTGTTTAACAGAAGGAAAGCACATCTGCTCGGTCAGATCACACGCATTAGAAACTCCTTGGAAAATGTGGATTCACCATTGAATCAAGTTGAAATAAGAACTAAACTCGCATCGCTTTCTGAAGTGAAAGCAAAAATAGACAAACTTTGGACCGAAAGCTACAGGGTTCTTTCGGATGAAGAGCTCATGGATTTCGAGGCCAGTTTGGACACGATGGAAGTGGACGCAGATAATTTAGAGGTGAGTCTCAATACCTTACTTGAATCTTCTAATGTGGATACCTCTGAATTATCTGTGAAAAATGATTTTGCTAATTACAATTTGAAACTGCCATCCATTAATTTATCGGAATTTTCGGGACAATATATTGATTGGTTGCAATTTAAATCCCAATTTGTATCATTAATTCATGATAACGCTTGTTTGTCAGACTCGCTAAAACTATATTATTTGCAATCTGCCCTGAAAGGCCATGCAAAACAATTGCAAACAGTAAACGATTCTTACTCATCTTTATTTGAAGCTTTAGAAGGTAGATACGAAAATAAAAGATTAATTGTAAATAGTCATATTGCTGAACTTTTAAATCCTAACAAAATAAGATTTGAATCTGCTTTTCATCTCAGAAGTTTAATAGATTCAATTCAGAGTCATCTTAGAGCCTTGAAACAACTATAATTAGAACCTAACGCTTTGTGTGAATCAATGTTAATTTTTCTTGTAACTCAACGTCTAGATGATGAATCGCGTAAACAATATGAAATGAAATTACATTCAAATGATTTGCCTAAGTGGAATAATTTTTTAGACTTTTTAATAAAAAGAAGCCAAGCCTTAGAAAACGTACAAAGAAATTCTTCGTTGAAAAACAAGAACGAATATTCTCCAAAATTCAGATCATTGGTCGTGAAAAGCAATGAAAAACCTGTCCGTTATGTCCTTTAGAGACACACCCAATTTTTAAATGTAAAATGTTTCACGAGATGTCTGTTCAAGAAAGAAGCAACAAAGTGAGATCCTTAAACCTATGCTTTAATTGTCTAGGCCATCACCTTATTAATAACTGTTTAAAACTGAACAGGAAATGTAGGGTTTGTAATGCGAACCACAATTCTCTTCTTTGCAAAACAAGTGTGCCCCGACCGATATCAGAACCACACCAAAACAGAAACCTCCCCTCTCCACAGAGTTCATCAGGGGTCATTTATGACCCGACTCCCGGCACTGTAATAAACCCTCAAACCGCGACGTGTCTTTACAATGAGGTTGGGGAGAAATCCATTTTGCTTTCGACCGCTAAGGTCAAAGTTCAGAGTGCGACAGGGGATTGGCTTGTAATGAACGCGATCCTCGATTCAGGGAGCCAGAAATGCCTTTGTAGCTTGTCAAATTTCCTCGGGTTGGAAAAATACTCTATGAATTCAACTATTGTAGGCTTGAATGGAGCTTGCATTCCAGTGAGGAAAAGAATTTCCGCTGAAATTTCGAACGGAAGTTCATTTAAAAGAAAACTTAACTTTCTCATAGTCCCTAAAATTACTGGTTGCGTTCCTACACAGCCATTGGATTTAACAAAAATAAAATTGCCTCAAAATATAAGATATGAAGATGCGGAATTTAATATTCCCAAACGAATTGATATTCTCCTGGGAGGTGAAATATTTTATGAATTATTAAAAAGTAAACAAATAAAATTACATGACAATTCAATAATATTGCAGGACTCCATATTTGGTTACATTGTAACAGGTTCCATTCAAAACGAACCATCGAACTATTATTTTTGCAATTTCATCCAAGATCAGGTTGATAGAAATTTAACAAAATTTTGGGATTTAGAAGCAATAGGAATTAAAGCAGAGTCTAGTTGTGACCCAGACGACCAAGCCATGCAACATTTTAAATCTTCAGTACGTTTCAATAGTGGTCGTTATGAAGTTGGGTTTCCTTGGAAGGGCCATACACAAGAGTTAAATGACAATTTTTCCGTAGCAGAAAAACGTGTTAAATCCTTAACAAGAAGATTCATTTGTAATCCAACTCTGTACATACAATATTCCGAAATTTTGAAAGAATATGAATCTCAAGGAATAATTGAAAGGGTTCTAGAAACTGAAAAACCAACTGATAGAGCAGTATTCTATTTACCGCACCAAGCGGTCTTTCGCCAAGAAAGCCTAACTACAAAAATGCGCATTGTTTTCGATGCAAGTTCCCATGAAGATGGACAACCAGCTCTTAATGACTGTATATGGTCAGGTGGGAATTTAAACCCAAACATATTCCACCTGATAATTTCTTTTCGCTTGAACACGACTGCTATCACCGCAGATATAGAACGTGCATTCTTGCAAATCTCATTACGTGACGAGGACAGAGATGCAGTTAGATTTTTGTTTCCAGACATTAGATCAAATCAAACAGATCCCTACAAGTTTCAAGAGTATAGATTTAAGCGTGTGATGTTTGGAGTCAACGTAAGCCCCTTCTTGCTCTCCGCAACAATTAAGCATCACATCGAGAATTACCGTGAGCAATATCCAGCAGCAACTGAAATGCTTGACACTTGTCTCTATGTTGATGACGTAATCAGTGGTGCTGATGACATCTCCCAAGCCTTAAAAGTATCAAAGGATGCTGAAACAATCATGAAGAATGCCAGCATGAAATTACGCAAATGGAATTCAAATGATCAAACATTGATGAGAACTTGGGAAAGGGAAGGCCTTGAGACACATCCTCGTCACCCGGACGACAGTTCTGAAATCCCTTCGTCAAAGGTTTTAGGGATACCATGGGATGTTGTCCACGACTATTTTACAATTGATGTTAAAGGACTTCTGCAATTGGACACGTCAAAACCTATCACAAAAAGAATTGTGCTTCAATCAGCTGGGAAAATATACGATCCAGTTGGGTTCTTGTCACCCTACACAATTAGGCTCAAATGCCTATTACAAGAACTTTGGCTACGGAAGTTATCCTGGGATGACGAGCTACCGCCAGATATTCATGCAGTATGGTCACAATGGTGGTTAGAACTTCCATTTTTATCAGAGTTGAAGATTCCGCGAAAGATCATCGATTCCAGTGGAGATTCAAGTGAAGTTCAAATCCATACCTTTTCCGATGCCAGTCAAAAAGCATATGGAGCAGCCGCCTTCTTGAGAGTCAAGCACAAGGACAGAGTCAGCGTTGATCTTGTAACATCCAAGAGCCGTGTTGCACCTCTGAAAAGGTTATCCCTGCCTAGATTGGAACTGATGGGCGCTCTGCTTGCTGCACGCTTAGTGAAGGAAGTCAAGAAAATCCTAGATCAGAAGTGTTCAACCAGAGCCTTTTTCTGGACGGATTCTCAGGTCACCTTACATTGGATCAAAGGTCCAAGCCATAGATGGAAACCCTTTGTTGCGAACAGGGTTCGCGAAATCCAATCCCTCACCGATCCTAACTCGTGGTTCCACTGTTCCGGCAAGGACAACCCAGCAGATCTACTTACTAGAGGAATCAGCGTAGACGCTCTTACAACCAACTCCAAGTGGTGGAATGGATCCTCGTTTCTACGTCAAATTGAATTCCAGACCAAAGGACTAGATGAAGCGATCCCAGAAAGAATGTATTTAACGGAAATGAGAAAGAACTCAAATCCAAAAGAAGACATTTCCTTGACATTGACAGTGACTAAAAACAATTTCCTTGAAAACATTATTGATATTTCAAACAACTATGTAAAATTAATTCGTGTTGTAAGTTTTCTTTACAGATTCATACACAACTGCAGAACCAGAATTACAAAGATAAAGGGACCCCTTACTTCACAGGAGGTAAGTCATGCTGAAAACTGGCTGATCCACTCATTGCATGAAAGGGAGTTCTATGAAGAAATGCGTAAATTGTTGGCAGGTGAGTCTATTCCTATGAAAAGCAAATTAACTCCACTTAATGTTTTTCTTGATGAGAGCAACATCATTAGAGTAGGAGGCAGACTTGCCAATTCAAATTTAAATGAGAAGGCTAAATTTCCCATGATTTTACCTAGTAGAAACGTTTTAACTGATATTATATTGAGCCATTATCATAAAAAATATTTGCATGCAGGACCCCACTCACTTTCATATCTTGTTCGTCAAAAATTCTGGCCACTCAATGGCAGAAATAACTGTCGTAGAATTATTCATGAATGTGTGTGAATTGCTTTAAGAACAAGCCCATCACTATGAATCAAATTATGGCTAACCTACCGAGAGATCGTGTAACACCGAATTATGCCTTTAATGTCACGGGCGTTGATTTTGCAGGCCCATTCTTCATTAAGTTTAAAAATCAAAGAAAAGGGGCATTAAATAAAATTTATGTAGTAGTCTATGTATGTTTATGTACAAAAGCAATTCATTTAGATTTTGTGACAGATCTCACATCCCAAGCATTCATTGCAAGTTTAAAACGTTTTTTTCGTAGGAGAGGAAAGTGTGCAAAAATCACCACCGACAACGCTAAAACATTTGTTGGCGCAAATGCCGAAATTAAAAAATTGTTCAAAATGATTAAATTACCTGATCACACATTAGCAGAATTTTTGACAAATGAATCGATAGAGTGGAACTTTATCCCACCCAGGTCCCCAAACCATGGAGGGCTATAGGAAGCAGGAGTGTAAAGACATTTAAATTCCACTTAAAAAGAGTCGTGGGGAACGCACATTTAACTCTCGAAGAGTTCATCACAATACTTTGTGAAATTGAGGCTGTGCTAAATTCCCGACCACTCACTCCTTTGACGTCAAATTTCGATGATTTCGAAACACTGACCCCTGGACACTTCTTAGTAGGTAGACCCCTAACATCCATAGTTGAACCGCAAATAACTAATATAAACGAGAATCAGTTGTCGAGATGGGAAAGGGTAAAAAAAATTACCCAGCATATATATAAGCTTTGGAAACGCGATTATTTGAATAATTTACAAGAACGTCACAAGTGGAAATTTAACAAAAATAATGTTTCTGTAGGAACCTTAGTTTTAATCAAAGATGAAAATCTTCCTAGCACGAAATGGAGTACCGGAAGAATAACTGAAATTTTCCTGGCACCGATGGTAAGGTTCGAGTTGTGAACCTGCGCATGCCAAACGGAAATATATTAAAAAGGACAATCAGAAATCTTTGTATATTACCTGTATGAATTTTGTTATTAGTAATTATTGTATGTGTATAAATTAACTTCAATCATATTTAAGTATCATAAAATTTATTGTGTATTTTTCATTTAAGTACAGTAAATATTGTGTATTTGAAGTTTAATATTATGCATGCCTTTCTGCTTTGTAAATATTGTGTATTTTGTATGTAAGTATCGTCAATTGCATTATGTATTTGTATTGAAATTTCATTTCAATGGCGGGGACTCTTTTACGACCCGCATGTGCAGAGGGCGCTAGTAGTCCTCCTTGTTTACATTTTCGTCAGTATGCTTGTAATACATCCACGGAGCGGACGTACCTACCGTCCTCAATAAACAAACATTTTTAAAGTATACAGTCCACGCCTTTTGCTTGAGCAGTCAAGTTATACATAACTCAAAGTCTGCTCATAATCCGTTATAGACATTTCTAGACTAACCACACCATTTGTGGTTAAAATCAGAGCTATCGACCTCACCCAGAGACCACTTTTAGTCACCAAAATAAAGGACTGCGCCCTATACTACACTTGATCCAATAATATGGTTCTTTGCCATTTCATGTGGCTTCAGTGCATAAAATTGCCATGCAGAAAATTAAACTTGGGTTATCATACTGCCCAAGCAAAAGCAGTGTTGTTAGTAATTACATATCAAACTGGAATAGGCATCAGAGAATGATCAAAACAGACAAATGGCTTAAATTCCTGTTGAGGAAGCAGGTAGTCGTATTTAAGGGTATACTATTGGCTCCAGTTCATAAAATTGCCTTGCAGAAAATCAAAGTTTGGTAATCATACTGCCCAAGCAAAAGCAGTGTTGGTAGTAATTACGTATCAAACTGGAATAGGCATCAGAGAATGAGCAATACAGACAAATGGCTTAAATACCTGTTGAGGAAGCAGGTGGTCGTAAGATAAATTATTTTTGGAACTTATGTACTATCCTGACAATTGCCAACATTCAAAATAACTTGCCAAGTTGGCAACCCTGATTTTACATGTCATATATATATGTTGAATTTTGAGTCGTGCCTCGTTTCATATATCGCCAATAGGTTGCGGTTATATGTAAGTACCTTATTTTTTCAAATTATGCTTTTGCATTGATAAAGTTAGATCAGTTCTTTTTATGTTGGTTAATGTTAGTATTGTACTTAATTTTTCAATTTATTTTTATGCTCGAGATATATATTCTTTGGATAATTTTTGTAGTACTTGCGTATTATTGCCCAATCGCCAACGTTCAAGACAACTCGCCACTTTGGAAATCCCAACTTTGTGTGTGTTGAATTAGCAATCATGTGCTTCATTTTGTATAATGTCACCAATAGTTTGCGATAATACATAAGTACCTCTAATTCTGTACATTACTATAACATTAGACTGGCCGCAACATACCAATTTGGCGTGATTTCAAAATCATGCCAAAAATGAGTAGCTAACCAATATGAAATTAATATTATGAGTATTATCTTAGCCTGTTTTATCTTTCCCTTCAGTAATCCTTAATTAATTCAATATATAATATTTTTTTATATATATTTTAGTACTTACATTTTTTTTGGTTATTATGTACTGCAAATATTTTTTTGCACATTGCGATGTCTTTGGCAAAATTAATCAGTGGTATTTTTCTTAAATATGTTTTTTTATCTCTTTTTGACAATTTTTAAAATTTTGTTTGATGTCTGTCTGAAATGCAAATAGCAAAATAAATATTTTACAATATATATATTGTGTTTGTATGTAAATGTTTATACACTGATTTATTCAAAATATTGAGTTGTCTTTTATTTTTGATATCTTTTTAAGATTTAATTTTATGTTATAACTAGCTATACCCAGCTAAATGTTGCTGTGGCTCAGTCAGCTTTAAAATACTGGTAGACCATAAAGTTTGTCATGAAGCTTATAAAAGTAATAATACACAAGAATATTAAAACAAATCGATATGCATATAAGACGCATTTGTTGTCTCTCTGAATAAACTTTCTCTTTTACACTACATCATTTGGACAAATTTTCAAAATTTGTTTGTGTGGTTAGTAATTAATTATAATGCTATAATTTTAATTGAATAGGCAGATATTGCATTTTTAAGTATAAAAATAGTTATAACCACTGTACTGTATTTTTTGGAGCGAGTGAATATTAACGTCGCACTGTTCAGCTACATGAGGGCTTTTGGCGACGGACCACATAATTTTGAACCATGGTCAAGTGACGTGGACGACACCTGAGCTGGCACCCCCTTCTAACTACCACGCCACACCAATTTAGTAGGAATATTCTACCAATACTTAGCTGGAATATTCTTTGAAATCCAGTCTTCCAAGATATATGACAGCACGGGTTCTATGATGAGTATTTTAGCGGGGAAGGCAAATAGTTTTGTAGCAGATATTACATTTTCAGCAGCCAGCGTTTTCAGTGGATTGCAAAGATTATCATTTTTGTCCCCAAAAAATAGTTAATGTCAAACTTTAAGTGTCTTATGTTTTTGTATGTTTATGGAGACCTTAGAAAACGATTTGACTGTTTATTTTAAGTGAATGGTGTGTATAATTAATTTTACAGTGGAATATATTTAATTAATTTATTAGCTCTAATGGATTAAATTTCCCTAAGTGGAGTATTTTGGTTATATATGTCCCTTAATTTTCAATGTAGTGACCTAAAAAAATATTGCATGAAAAAAATTGCAGTAAATCAAAATGCGGTAGATAAAGCATTAACGTGCATCGCTCTCCTACACGGCGGGTCTTGCAAAGCTCTAATAAAGTTTGAGCTATGAAAGTAGCTAGACATTTGCCAACTGGACTCTATTGTCAACATTTCGCTATTTTTCCATTGAATCGCCATTGTTATTTAGGAAACGGCGTTGCTTGCGAGTATTACAATTTTAACATAAAATAAATTCAACAGAAAGTTATATTAATGTATGACACTTTCAGTTATAAATTATTTACAATATTTTAAGCGTCACAAAACTTTTAACAATGTGTTACTTTTGCTGAGCAGAGATCAGTTTAGGGAGGTATTTTCAAAAATCAACCCTCAAGAGTGTTACGGGGAGTTATAAATATATAAAAAAATCCTTTTTATCAGCTATTAGATCTACAGACTTAAAATTTAACAAAGGTATTTTTTTCTTTCTTTTTTTTTCTTCAGCTGAGATATGCGAAAAGCTTTTTTTTGTTTAATTTGCAATTCACTTAAAATTAACTCATTAAAAACTTCTTTATTCTTCAATCTGTGCTGTTTAACTTTTCAGTTCACCCGTGCGAAGAACGGGTATACCAGCTAGTATATATATATATATATATATATATATATATATATATATACATTAATAATATATTTATGTTTACGAACTTTTAAGTATTTTTAAAAGTCAAAATATTTGAAATTCACACACACACACACAAGAGCACCGCTCACAAGCATAATAAATTCCCACTTAAAAATACTTTTAAAAGTAAACAAAATCACTCTTTTTCTTATAATTAAAATAAATTGACACATACTAAGTGCTGTGATACAATTTTTTTATTGTGTGCCTTAATTTGTCGAAATATGTATGAAAATTTCGGGTGGGCTCGAAAAATCAGTCCTGACAAGCTTTCACACGCTTTTAACCGTGATTATAAAATAAAAAAATGCATTTCTCTAATGTTTTATTTATGGAATAGTTGCATTGCAAATTGGTTGCTGGTAAAGTAGAGTGCATTATAATACATTTACTATTTATTAGACCTTTTTCAAACGTGTGTTAGTTATAAAAGTAAGGTGAATAGAATAATTTAAAAATATTATGTTTTTCTCAAGAAATATTTAAATAGCTTCTACAGGATGTTTCTTTTTAAACGAGGCTTTTTCATGTATTTTTAATCGACTTCAAAAAAGGAAGAGGTTATCAGTTCTATCAATTCTTGTTTTTTTTTTTGTTTTGTTTTTTTTTATGGTTTTTTATGTTTGTCCGGCGATTACTTCAGCATATCTCAACCGATTTGAATGATTTTTTTTTGTTTGATAGGGTTACCGGATTGGTACCACTGTTTAAAAGGCGGTTTAAAATATCATCCTCTAATTTTTGGGGTACATTTAGGGGTTGATAAAAAATAAACGCTTCCGAAAATAATTAAAATTTGATGTAAATAAAGCCACTTAGAATCCAAATAAAATGCAAAATTAAAACTTAAAAAACTATCCCATTCGCCTTTGGGGTTAATATTAAGGGGTTGAAAAAAAATTCAAAGTTTTCCGTTTAAATAAGGTTTATTTTACAAAAAAAAAGAGAGAGAGAACGTAAGGCACCAGATTTTAAAAATATATGGATTTACTATACTTCAGTGAAGTCGGTTAAAAATAATTTTACACTTTTTAGTGCTTTTTTTTAAGTTGGTTCTATTTTTTTAAAATTTTTATTTCAACCGTTTTTGAAAAACGCCCAAGAGAATACATTATTCCATTGATATAAACCACTGGTCTTCAAACTGTGTACCACGGAACCTTGGGGTTCCACGAGGTATACCCAGGGGTTCCACAAATCAAAATAAAAGTTCGCAGGAAAAAAATTAAAAATGTGTATGCAAAATATTCATGTTTTCTATGGTGTCCTAGAGCAGTGTTCCGCAACCCCCGGTCCGTGGATCAAATGCTACCGGTCCGCACAAGAAACTTTAAATTATTTCTCTTTTATTTACTGTGGTATATTTTTCTTAGGTTTGGGTTACTTTTTATGAAAATCACTTAATATTCCTTGTTAAATCACTTTATATTCATTTTTTTGGTGTAACCATATTTTATTCAGAAGTCATGATTAAGTACAATTAAATTAAAATTATTAAATCAAAACAGTCTAAGATATAAACAATCAACATCCTCCCCCTAAGCGGGATGCGGTAAAATTAACGTTGACCGGTCCGCGGCGATAAAAAGGTTGTGGAGCACTGTCATAGAGTATTTCTTTTTAACGAGCGTTCATTAGTATTTAAAGCTGTGTTTCCAAATGCTGGTTCCCATGGGAGAAGGGGGAGGGCGATAAAGAAGAATTTCGGCATCCGGTTCCTTTTCTTTCAACTAATTTCGTACAACTCTTGCTGCTTTGTGTGCGTGAATTCGGGTACTATTGAAAGAGATAGATTTTTTTTGGCAGAGATATGTCTCAACAAAAGGGATGAAAAGCCCGGTCAAGTTTTATGAATGAAAAGAAAAGGGCAGAATGACCCTGAGAAAAATACCCTTTTTCGAAGAAAACTGAGGAAATCTTGTGTCAATTTGACTTCCAAACTAATTCTTTAAGCTTCCTGTGCTTATGCAGACAAGACAAAGTCGTACAACAAAAAATGTAGCAATATTTTCATTTTCAAATTATCTTTTAGATTTTTAAGCTTTAATGCCCATGAATTTAAAACATTGCGTAAGATAAAGTGAAAAAAAACCCTATTTTGCTACACATTTGAGCCTTTTCTATTTTATTTATCTTTCGTTTTACATACATAAATATAAATGTCATCAGTTTCGTTGAATATTTTTGTGTTAATTAACATATTTAAGTATGTGTGGTTTCGTAGTTTGTATGTACCGTAATCGTCTTAAAACATTTTCGATTGACATTGTTATTCAAATGAAAAAAAATATATTTGCCTCACGTATAAAAATAATTTTTGTAGTCGCTTATAAAGACGATAGTAGTTCATTTAAAATGCAAAACATTGATGAGCTTTTGAGTACATTCATTATTTATATATGTGATTTAAAAGATACTATTCAAAACGACGTACTTAAGTTTTGTAAAGATCTAGAAACAGTGTTAACCAGTGGCGCACACAAGGGGGGGTCCGGACCCCCCACCACCACCAACGCCCTTGATTTTTTTTCCGATTGATTATAATTCTAAGTACTTAGTACGTAAAATTTAATTAAGTATTTGTTATTAATGATTAATTTTATTAATTAATGCTAATTATTTATTCAATAATTAGTTTTTTACTGTGTTTTGTTCCCGAAAATCGACAAAATCAAAAGGAGCATGATACAAGAATGGTGAACTTTCGACCCCGGACCCCTCCCCCTTGAAAAATTCCTGTGTGCGCCACTGGTGTTAACTGATGGGAATTCATCAAATATAAACGAGCTGGACCTGGCAGACGTGATATTAGCGATTTTGGCTTTGCTATATAAAAAAGAATATCCAATCGAGATTTTAAAATTCATATCGAACCTGGATTTTGCTCCAAATCTAGGTATAATTTTAAGGATATTGCTTACTTTCCCAATAAGTGTGGCAAGTGGAGAAATGAGTTTCTCCAAATTAAAATATATAAAAAAGTCTTAGGCTCCACAACTACCGAGGATCGACTAAACGGCTTGACAATAATAGGCATTGAACATGAACTGGCAGAAGAAATTAATATTAAAAAAATTATAAGAAAATTCTCTCAGAATTAAAAGTGAGAAAAGAAAAACACTTTTAAGTTTAACTCTCGGATTAAATGTATTTTTAATATGTAATTAAGTTTTAATATTTAGTGGTTCTATAATTTGTTTTAGTATTTTTTTATATCTGTATTTGGGCCGTGGGTAGCCTAGTGGTTAGAGCATCGGACTCCAGACCGGAAGGCCTGGGTTCGATGCTCGATGTCACCAAATACCCTCCGAGTGCACACGGAGTACGTGCTCGTTAAATCAGTGGGTCCGTAGTCTTGTGGGCTTATTCACTAGCGCAGAGCTGGAGAATATTTCCCTCCCCTTCAGTTCACTTGCAGAAATTGTGGAGGTGGAGATAGAGGTCGTGTCGCCATCTATCGTCCCTTCGGGGAAGTTTCTCTGAGCTTAAATCGCACTGTCACCTGTATGGTGCTCAAGGCCAACGACAGGCGTACCTCTTGCCCATGCCACGATGAATTTCGTGGGCCTCGTTCTGACTACGTCAGACAGGTGGCATTAGCCACAACATATCTGTATTTTTTATAATTATGCTCTAGAAATGACTCTTTTCTTTTTTTCTGTGCAACCCTGATTTTAATTTAGCACCAAAAACATAAATTAATAAATTAGTATTTTTTGCTAATAAAAACTTCAACTTTATTGATAGCAATTTTTTTACTCTCGTTTTGTTTTACCATTAAGCGTGGGAAGGGTTTAGGTTATTTCTTATAATTTTTGTTATAAGCGGGGCGGCAATTTATCTCTTTGCCCGGGGTGACGAAACTGCTAGAGCCGGCCCTGGTGAGGTTGCCTTTATTTTTTATTGCAGCTTCACATCGATGTTTCATTGAGATGAAAATAGTTTTAAGCTCTTCTTTCGTTATTACATGATGCCAGGAAACAAATATATCCTCAATTAGTTACATTTTATTTCATGGGTACCTAGAGGCAGCTCTAGGGACAAACAAACTGGACCCCTGCCCAGGGCGTCATTTGGATCGAAATTTAAAAATATTATGTGAAAAAAAATTGATATATTTTCTGAAATATTATTGGGTGGGAATTTGGTATTTCATTTAACCTATCTTATTTCCTTAATCTGTACTCTGCATGTTTAATGTCAGTTTTCTTTTATATTGAAACTTGAAGGGTTCGAGGTGGGAGTATATCAGAAATCATGAAATTTGATATGTTTACACATCTTCCAATAGTAACTTTCTCTTCATCCAGGAGTGGGCTTACAACGAGCATTCCTTTCACTTGTATGATGTCCGGTGTCAACTATCAAAAATGGGATAAGGGTAATAAGAGTTTTTAGTGGACAGTCACAGGAGATGTTTCCTTTTAGTCTTTAGCATAATTACTATAAGTTTAAATAAACACTTGTTATTTCCACCATAAGTAGACTCTTTTTCGAACAAATTGGCCTGCTGAACGGGCTATTTCTTTTCTCTTACATTTTACTCGTCTGAAATAATAATTGGTAATTATGTGCTTAATTCCGAATTATTTTGTATTTTTCAAGACTTAAAATAAATGTATATATATATAAAGGGTGTTTTTTTGAGAGGTACAGAACTTTAAATTGCAATAAAACAACGATGTATTATTCGATTGACATGAATTTTTTTATTCGAAAGATAATCTTGTGGCATTACATTTTAAATATGATTTCTGGTATAGGACTGCCACAGCTGGCTCGGATGTAGTCCAATCTGGACGTCCAATTTTCGATGACTTTTTCCAACATTTGTGGCCGTATATCGGCAATAACACGGTGAATGTTGTCTTCCAAATGGTCAAGCGTTTGTGGTTTATCCGCATAGACCAATGACTTTATATAGCCCCACAGAAAATAGTCTAGCGGTGTTAAATCACAAGATCTTGGAGGCCAATTCACAGGTCCAAAACGTGAAATTAGGCTGTCACCAAACGTGTCTTTCAATAAATCGATTATGGCACGAGCTGTGAGACATGTTGCGCCGTCTTGTTGGAACCACAGCTCCTGAACATCACGATTGTTCAATTCAGGAATGAAAAAGTTAGTAATCATGGCTCTATACCGATCACCATTGACTGTAACGTTGTGGCCTTCATCGTTTTTGAAGAAGGATTCCACCAGCCCATAAAGCGCACCAAACAGTCAGTTTTTCTGGATGTAACGGTGTTTCGACATACACTTGTGGATTAGCTTCACTCCAAATGCGGCAGTTTTGTTTGTTGACGTAGTACGCGTAACGCTTTTTTTAAAATTTCATTCCTCATAATATTTTCATACCGTGGGCTTTATATAAAAATCGATTCTTCAGGAGTATAAACTCCAATAATCAAACTTTTGTTTTAACAAAACAATAACAGTTAATGCCCATTTGCATTCTTAGTCTGAAAATTCTTGCTCTTTTTTCCCCATATCACAATCTAGAATAAAATTATTTTCCAATTTTTAAAATATTTCCAGAGAAATCTTTTTGAAGTAATAGTACGAGAGCTAGCAACGTCAGAAAAACAAGAATTTTAGAAAAGCTGATTTTTTTAATATTTCTTTATCTATGCCCTTTCGAACATTGTGCGGGCCATCTGGCTGCCGGTAAGCGTTGCGTTTATTAATGCGCATCATACCTTTACAGGTAAAAATATTGAGTTTTTAAATAATTTTAGAAAGAAAGTTGTTTTTTTTTTTCACTAAATTTAAAATGTTACTAACAACATGAATTTATTAATGCCAGACATTTTTGTTGTTGAAAATAATGTGCCAGATGCCATTTTGTATGAAAAAAAATCATTAATTTCAAACCATTTTAGAATGTCTAATTTTAATGTTATTTTATTTATTCATAAATAAGTACAAATTTAAATTGCCAGACATTAATTCGGTTGCTTACTTAACAGACAGGCCGATTTATACCGCGGTATTATGCCTGTCGTTAGAGAGAGACAGTGGAGAAGTAGGTAGGTGGAAGAGTGACAGGAATACTTTACACTATTTAAAGTATTCGAAACAACTTTTTTAATTTTTATGTCTTCGAGGATGAATATAATAAAAAATTAATATTTAAATTATAATTAAAATAATATTAAATACTTGATTAAAGTATTTATAACAAAAGGGAAAATATTGTTTTTTAAATATCATATAAATTTAATTGTAACTGAATAAAAGGATTTTATAAAAGATAAAGGAAAAATTGCCATTGATACAATAACAAAATTCTCACTTTTATCTATACATATTATGTTTATGTGGTCAAAATCATTTTTCCATGAAATATGTATTTTCATTGCGTAAAAGTGTCACAAAAAAGCGATGCATCTTCATAGTCGTCATCATTGTCACTGCTCCCATTATTATCAATATCATCATAATCATCATCTTGCTTTGTGTTTTGGTTTTCTAGTAGTGTTGGTTCTGGAGCAAAAAAAAATCATTATTAGGTTATCATGGTCTAAATAATAATTCATTCTTTCGATTTATCATATTATAAATAATACTTTACTTTTTATGACAATGCCAGCAACTGATAATGGAAACTGCTCTCCGGCAAACCAAACGAAATCGTATTTATCATCATTGACGATCCACCCGGAAGCTAACGGCGATAAAGATGATTAATTCTTTAAATGAGCATTTCTCCAAAACTTTGTCGCATACCGCACTCTCAATAAATGCTGATATAATTCAGCTTTACATGGTGGTAAACTCGATGAATCAAAAACTTCGACATTTCTTTTCGAAATTATCATCGAGTTTTTTCGATTGAAAAGTTTTGGAAAATAGATAGAAGCGAACATCATTAACATTTGAAGAGTTAGGCACTCTCCATACATATGACAAATAAATTTTTCCAAAGTGGCAAATATACGTTCAAGTTCATCGTCATCATCAGTTATAATCTCTTGACATATGCTAACAGATACTTGACAGATTTTTCGAGCAGCTTGAAGGGCCGCAGTTTACCTTTCCGAAAAAATGCTGGGGTATAATCGCACCCTGATTATTGCGTGGAAACATGGTAGAGCTTTCGATAAAGAAATACCGAGATCTTGATGTAAATCATTGATGCTTAGTAGACGGTCATGGTTTCATACACCCCATTGGATCCAAAGCTTCAAAGATGCATTCAGATGATCCAAATTGCCAAGAAGTATAATCAGAATATCGGAGTCTGAGCAGCGTACAACGACTTGAGCCTCGACGCTTATTTGGCAAATATGATATATAATTCGAGTATCAGCTTCATGTTCATCACATGATAATGATTCTTCAATACTTCTAATAACTTGGTTATTTACAACGCAATACGAATAACACTTATCAAAGTTTAGGTAAATAGTTTTATTCCCAATAAAAGGATACATGTTATCGTTAGCCCAATGATCAATAAAAATTTTTACGAGAGCTTCCTTGAACTGAGTATTTTTGAGTTCACCAGCAGAATTATGATGCCGAATTTGATTAGGTCCGATGGAAATTGTACTGGTTGTTTCATTGCGACGTAAAAGCTCACAATCTTTTATAGAAGGTGTGAAATATTGATCAAATACAATATCAATGCAAGGTGATTTAAACTGTGAAATCATTTTAAGGAATGTATTTGATATGCCATCGAAAGTTTGGGATACTTCTTTCATGATGTGTAACATGAAGAAACCGTCTAAAATACTAATATCAAAAAATAGGGATTGCTGATTGACCTTGCTAACTTTTTTCTCGAAAACTTTAATTGTGCTTTATCTGTTTTACAAATACTATCGTCTGCATGACACATCGATGTTGGTATCGGCGTTAGTGGAAATCCCAGTACTTTTTCAATATCGACTTTGTTGGTCATGGATATACCTAAGAGTCGACCAAACAGATCTCTTTGCATTCTTAGCTCAATAACTTTGTCTTCTTTGGAGCACCAGCAAAATTAAGCACTTGATTTTTTTATTGGCTAATCAAATCTATCCTGATCTTCTGCACATTCAGTAATAAACTATTTCCGTAAATCTTCACCATTTTTCTCAATGTTCAGCAAAAAGTTCGCTACATTTTCAGATACAGGCTTGGCAGTTGCAATATTATATAAACTATCTTTGTCTAAACTTTCATCAAATGGATTAATATTATTTTCAAAAATTTCAATGAAATCAGCTATTTGTTTTCCACAAATTTTGATTCTATTTGGTTTCAAATCCTCAGACACGTCTTGTAATTGCTTCAATTCACAAACATCGAGAACGTGAGAGATTATAGTAGCTCTAATACTTTGACTTTTGGTCCAGCGTTGGCGGGCAGCTAAGGAATTAGTAAAATGTGCCATACCACTTAGGCGTCTAGCCGCTTCAGCATTGATAGTCTGCTCCAGTGTAAGATCAATTGGTATGCTCGAAAATGGTTTGTCGGTTCTTTTTATTCCAAAACATCCATTCATGAAATCATTTTTTAGTCCAGGATGTGTTTCATGTACTTTATTTAGATTGTCTAAATATTTAACACATCATCGAGCATAATTCGGTTCATTTACTACGAAAAATAAATTATTTTTGGAATAACATATTTGAACATTTCGAAATCTCCCATGCGTATACTTCTTGATAGGATAATATAATAGTTTACAAGCTGGACGTAAATCAAATAGAATTGAGCCGTTTTCCCATGCTCTCCTTATTTTGTTTCTTCTACGAATTTTTGATATGCAGATAATACTCTCGATAATACATTATTAGGTAATTCTATTGGCATAGATGAATGAGAATCAATAACTTCTTGATAATGAAGGAGATCTTCGATAACTTGTTCCTTCAGGAAATTGTATTCAGTATTGTCCATCTTCAAAAAATGATCAAAATGTAACATTTTCAAGCCAAGAGACATCAACGGATGCAGACGTTTGACACGATTAAAATGTTTACCTTCAACTAAACCATTCACTCTGAGCCAGAAGCAATAATATTACTCTCAATCATCATATGAGATAGACCACACTCATTTATAAAAACTCCTATGTCTTTGAAGAAAGCCATCATTAAATGGAATGAACCAAGATGGATGAAAAGATTATTGAATTGTGTCTTTGACGTTGATTGGATTTTATATGCTATTTTAGCTATTGACAGGTCATAAGTAACTTGCACGTATGTTTGATTACATTCCTTTCCAACAACTTGGGCCTGTTTCATTGTATGTTTAACTACCGCTACATTTGTCGTTGAAAAATTAATAGATATAAGATAAGATGCTTTTTGTTTGGGACTAGTATCTTTAATAATTTTAGAATTAAAGCCTGTCAACAATGAGGTATTTGGCACATGTAAGAAGTGCGAAAGTAAATATAACAGATCTATTGTTTCCATCAAAGGTAAATTTGCGGGAAGAGTTGATTCATTCTCAACTGGTGTTAAATTTTCTAACATTTGCAATCGATGGTTAAACGACGGTAGTTCTGGAATTTCCTCGTTAAAAGGCCGTCTTCTTTTTGTTGGTGGTAGCGGTATGTCAAGATTTCCACTTATACTACTTGCATTTAATTCAATATCGTAATCATCACTTACATTTTGGTAGATGATTCCTACGGTGTCATGTAAAGTGTCCTTTCCAGTTAAAGTATCGACGTATCTATCACAATTATCGAATGCTACACCTGTGCTTAATGACGGACTTTGAATGAGGTCAGAAGGGCAAATTTGAGAACGGTTTACAGATGAGATCGTAGCTTCAGGTTCTAGTTCTTCCAGCGTATTGTAGTTACAACAATGTCCAAGTCGATTTAAAATATTAATCATTTTTCTACTACTTGTAAGACTATTCATGGTCATACCCAGTGTTATGTGCGTTGATCGCTTTACAGTACCATTACTTACACAATAAATAGCATCAGAAGCCAATGAATTGCTTAATCTATGACAACTGACTCCATCTCGGCGACGAATATCTTTACCTCCAATTAATGTTTTGAAAAAGCGATCTAGTTTTTCTGGAATAGTACACTCACCCTTAATCAAATCTTCCATCTTCATTATAGCAGGTAATGTTGTTATATCCATTTTTAAAATAGTACTTCGTACAATGAAAGCAACTTTATCATTCTCTTCGAGTTTTTTTAGATCTTCTTGTTCCAATAAGTTACTATTTTTATGCATAGTAATTTTTCTTTTCTTTTTTATTACAATCTTAATTTACTTGAATTGTTTTACTATTTTTTCTTCAAGTCGATGATTTGTCATTAAACTTACATCTGCTTCAGGTTGATGTATTAACTCTTCTTGTAATTCGTTATTATACATGTCACAAAGGGAAGTTAATAACAAATAATTTCTTTTTTTAACTACATCTTCTTCAATTACTGACACAATTTTATCAAAAATATCCTTATGAATATCTCGTACACTATTCCAGGAGGTGCGTACAGTATTAACAGTTATTTTCTTGTAGTCATTGAAATATCCCACTTCACACGAATGGTGAGAAAAAATTGGAGTATTTGAGGTTTTTAGATTATTAGTTGTTTGTAATAATTCTTGATTTTGGAATTTGGTAACCCATTCTGTTATTTTGTCATACACTTTGGCATCATTGGAAGAATGTAAACTTTGTTGTTTACCTTTAATTTGCTTTCGATCTCAAATTATAATGTTCTATAATTTTATTACATTTTTGTTTGTTGAGTTGAATAATATTTGTCTCAACAAACGTAAACATATGACTTGGGACTGACGTCGTCAGGCGCCGCTATCATGCCCTGCAGCAATTATCGCTATCTTTCTCCAGTAGCCAATGATCGATTAGTATGTAAAATAGTTAAACTATCGGATTGGAGGGAAAGTTCTGTCGTATTTTAAATAGGCAGGTGATTTTTCTTGTAAATAAAAAAAAACATCTGGCTAGTGAGTCATTCGGATTTTTCTTTGTTATTTTAGCTGCTGTGTATAATGTAAAAAGAAATCCTTTTTTACCGTTCATCATTTACTTGTAATATTTAAAGTGAAAAAAAAATGTCAGTAGATAAAGTGTATTTACGACACTGCATTTTGTATGAATTACAAAAAGAAAGCAACGCATGGGTCACTCTTCCGCCTACCTACTTTGCCACTGTCTCTCTCTAACGACAGGCATAATACCGCGGTATAAATCGGCCTCTCTGTTAAGTAAGCAACCGAATTAATGTCTGGCAATTTAAATTTGTACTTATTTATGAATAAATAAAATAATATTAAAATTACAGACATTCTAAAATGGTTTGAAATTAATGATTTTTTTTCATACAAAATGCACATTATTTTAAACAACAAAAATGTCTGGCATTAATAAATTCATGTTGTTAATAACATTTTAAATTTAGTGAAAAAAAACTTTCTTTCTAAAATTATTTAAAAAATCAATATTTTTACCTGTAAAGGTATGATGCGCATTAATAAGCGCAACGCTTACCGGCAGCCAGATAGCCTGCACAATGTTCGAAAAGTCATAGAGAAAGAAATATTAAAGAATCAGCTCTTCTAAAATTCTTTCTCGAAAACGTTGCAAGCTCTTAGACTATAAGTGAAAACAGAATCAATATTAGGTGAACGAATGAAGTTGGGAATACTTAGAGTTTGTTGCCGTCGAGTTTCAGTCTCTTAAAACCTGACACTTACTACAACTTAAATTGTTTAACCCACACTAGCATCACTCGCGCGAAAAAAACGAACTGAAGTTCTCGCGGAGCGTATCTCATACCCAAGGGTGTTTACATTCTGTTTTTATCATAAAATTTGCTAACAAAAATGAAAAAGGAAGAAAAATAGGAAATAGAATATGTTTATTATACTTTCCACACGTAAATTTAGTTTTTCTGTTATTTTTTATTAGGGCTTCAGTACATTGTTTATACACTCCTTTAGTCCTCGTCGCGAGTGAGTTCAATGCTTTCACTAGATCTTATTTTTTTAAATTTCGTAAGAACATTGCTTGCTGATTTCTACATTCTTCTGTACATAGAAATCCAAAACATTTCAGATATCAGTGTCTGTTTCGATGTTTAGTAGGTGGTTTCTGAGTACAAAACAAAATAATTTGAGTATTTTTTGTCGCAACGTTCGACAACACAAATAATATTGTCATAGGCTAACGATTACATTTTCTAGCCATTGAATATAATTAGGGATTGCAGTATCGGACCAAGAGTTGAATACCGGTAGTAGAAATTTTAGAAAAAGAAAGAAAACACAGGTGTTTCTTTGTTTATATTTGATAGTTTTATTAGAGAATGTAAATGTCACAAAAAAATAATTTGTAACTTATAAATTATAACAGTATACAGGGTGTCCAGCCTTAATGTGAACCAATAGCTAATTCCCGAACCGTTCGGTTTAGATATATACTTCCAATTTGTAAAATGTTTTTAAAAAGATAAAGAATGTTTTTGCGTGCTTTTTGAACCAAAAAAAACATTTAGAAAAAAGTTACAAAAATTAAATTTGTATACGGTCCCCAGGTCCTATCACTTATACTTAGGAAAAGATGCAGTACACAAAAACAAAGTAAACACAAAAAGTTTCATTTTACTACGATAAAAACTGGCCAAGTTATGGAACTTTGAAAACCATCCATTTCATGCATTTTCTATGCCATTTTCAAGAAGCTAGGAAGGGGCCGTCACCAAAGTGAAATTAATTGTAACTTTGCCAGGAAACTTTCGCTCTTGCCCGTCACATTTATGTAAATCGTTTTTAAATTTAAAGTTAATATTCCAATAATTGAGTATTTAAGAAATAAAATTTATTATTTGTACATGTAAAACATAGACAAAATAAAATATTTTGGAGTAAGAAAACATTTCAAAAGAAGTTCCAAAAAATAGGGTTATTTGTTGTGGTACTGATCATGGCGAACATTAAAAATCTGTTGTGTAGTCGTTTGCATTTGCATACAGTCGTATTCTAATATTACGAATTCTAGTACGGGAGAACGAGATGTATACAAATGAAGAATACTGCGAAATGGTACTGTTGTATGGGTAATGTAATCGAAATAAGAGAGGGGCGGCAAGACTTTATGCCATTAAATTTCCCTGTCGAAGACATCCATCTTATTGTACAATTACCAGTGCTGTTCAACGCTTGTATCAAACTGGGAGTTGTCATAGACGTATCCCCTTATCTCGTGCTACACCTTCAGCGGATACCCGTTGAGGATGTTGTAGGATATGCCCTGGCTCATCCTGAAAGTAGTGTCCGGGATATTAGCAAGGCTTGTTTCTACTCAAAATCGACGGCGTGGAACATATTACATACGTACGGTGCATATCCTTATCGTCCAGTCCTGGCACAGGAACTAATGCCCGGAGACCAGGAGCGTCGTCTTGATTTTTGCAATTTCGTTTTAAACACACTGGATGAAAATCCAGATTTTTTTAAATGAAGTTTTGTGGTTGGATGAATGCCAGTTCTCGAGGCAAGACATTATTAATACACAGAATAGGCATTATTGGTCCCTCGAAAACCCACATCTAATACACCGAACCGCCACCAAGCGCGTTGGTCGGTGAATGTGTGGTGCGGAATATGGAGGAGCAGGTTAATTGACCCAATATATTTCGATGGACCTTTAACATCAGAATCATACACGGAAATTTTATCTGGATCACTAGCCGATATTTAGAAGATGAAGATTCCTTACTGGATTTGTCACGCATGTGGTACCAGCATGATGGTGCCCCCACGCACAAATCTGCGTAACTATGTACATTTTTGGCGCAGACATTTGACACTCGAATAATCGGCTACGGATTTCAAGAGGTTGCAGAAGCTACAGGCGGAGTTTCTTATGCGGGTTTGGCATTGCATTTCTGTGGAAGGCAGTCATTTTGAACCTTATTTTAATTTGACCATTCTGATATAATAAAGCCCCTGATTCATGATTGGAGCATCATTCCACATTATACTATAATTTGAACGGCAAATCATGTATTATTTTGCTGCTGTTTGTTTAAACAAGCTGTTTAAATCTTTTCGGTGAAGGTTGTATTTCTTTCATTTAACTTTTATTTTTTGCCAAATAGCAATATAAATTATCAACTATGATGTTTACTACGATGTTTTAATATTACTATGATGTTTTTCTTTTGATCTCTCTGTATATAGTGAATTACTGTTATCTAAACTCAATTTGTATACGACTCCCTTTTCTGAGCAATTAAGATGCTTCAACTTTATGTAGGCATAACTCGGTCAGTTTTTATCGTAATAAAATGAAACTTTTTGTGTTTACTTTGTTTTTGTGTGCTGCATCTTTTCCTAAATATAATTGATAGGACCTGGAGACCGTATAAAAATTTAATTTATGTAATTTTTTTTGTAAATGGGGTTTTTGGTTCAAAAAGCACGTATAAACACACACACACACACACATTCTTTACTTCTTTTAAAACATTTTTCAAATTGGAAGTGCATGTCTAAGTCAAATGGTTCGCGAATTAGCTATTGGTTCACATTAAGGCTGGACACCCTGTATAAAGAATAACAAGAAAAATTGTAAATATTACAACTCAGTCTGTGGTACTAGTACAAATTTTTAAAATGTGATATTAAAAAACATAATGCATCAATTGTATTGTAATCAAGACTGGAACGTATTTTTGTACAAACATTACCAGCTGTCGAAAACGTTCTTTCGGCATCCACGCTGGTTGGTGGTACTGTTAGCAATGTGCGATATACTTTTCCAAGTATGTACCTCTAAATCATCTCATCTTCAAATAAATCGATTTCTTGTCGGATGGTTTTGGGTACAGCTGATTTCTGTATTGTATTTTGGCTTGTTAAAATGTTTTTAGTTATCGCTAATTCTAATTTTTGTTCAAGAGACAATTCCTTTCACTATCGACATTCATGTCATCATCATCTTGGATAACTGTACCCAAATTCTTCTGAATGGGGATAGATTTGTGGATAAAAAAGTTTAAGAAATTTGAATTGGTTGGTTTTTTTTAAGTTATACTTCTTATTGGGCGTTTGGGAAGAAGGATGAGGGTAAATTTTTACGATGCGCGCGCACACCGTCACGGATGTGACGTAAAACGGTCATGGATGCGAATATGCTTTGTCTGGAAATACACAAAATAAGACAGATCATTCCCGCCTTCGAAATTCTCAGAAAAATATTTCTCTTCACTTCCCTGAAGAAGGGGGCACCCAGGCACCTCTCGATCTGCAGTCGAATGCTATACCTCCGCGTCAGCGAACCTTTGCTTTGCGTTCCGTAGGATCGGATACGAAAATGCCTTGTCTAGAAATATACAAAATGGAACACATCATTTTCCCGCCTTCGAAATTCTCAAAAAAATACTTCTTTACTATATTAGTTATACTTCTTTTTGGGAGTTAGGGGAAAAGGATGAGGGTAAATTTTTTACGATGCGCGCTCACACCGTCACAGATGCACGGGCATACTTTCAAGACACCGATGCACGCGCACACCGTTGTATAATATTTAAACATGCCACTTTTTTGGTGCTATGGGATTGATATTTGGGGAATCATAAAAACTATTGTTATAAACCATATCTGTTGGGACGCATTCTCCCTGTGCATTCCTTCCTTCTACAGCTTTTTGGTCAATATCTCGGCACCCGAGCATCACGGTCCATTCGGACCTGGCTCATTCGATCCCTCTCTATCTGCTCTTCCAGTTATTATAATTTCATGTGTGTGTGTGTTCATAGGGCTATTTCTTCCATAGTTTTTAATTGTCTTAAACTCTTATTAATTTGTTTAAGATCACAATATCTTGGTCCCTATTCGAGTCTCGGACTTGAGATTTGAACCAACTGTTCCCCTTGTCGAGACCCATCCAATGATCTACTTCATTCCCATTGTGTAAGGGGGAGGGCTTAAGCACTAAAATATTATATTCCCATTTTAATTCTATGGGGACTGGAAAAAATTTCACCCCCCTCCATAAGCAATTGAGCTTGGAACTTGATTTTTGGTGGTCCGCCATATTTTCGGATTAGCGCGAGTTTTACGTGGAATTGGCACCCTCCCCCACTACAGGGCTTCCCCAGAAATAACTTGAATCCTATGCCAACTGGGTCGACCGCACCGGCTGGATTCAATTGTTCTTCCTATGAGCCCCTAGATATATTTTTTTTCAGGACCATAGCCCCATTTCTTCACCTATATTTAACATTTTAAAATTATTTTAAATTTATAATTTTTTTAAAACCCCGCACAGCTCCGATAATTTTTGAGATTCGTTCATGAAATTCTGACCATAGGTTTGAAGGAAGGGAGGTTCGTTCTGGGTACCTTCCGTTCCGAACAAAGACGAGTACTTTACCGATCACGCCAAAACGATCGTCATCGCGTGATGTTGGTACTAGTTCATATAGATATCACACCACCACACATACTCCCCTGCCAGTGTTTCGGCGAATAGGCGAGCAAACGATACCATATTCGAGGCGAGCATGTAAGCAGTTGCGTCATTCGTGCGTGCGGCTCGAGAATTGCGTCATTCATGTGACGGTTTAAGAATTGCGTCAATGTTCGACGGTTTTGGTTTCTTTTTGCGGTGGATAGATGGCACCATGACTGCGGAGCGCGAAGGGTGCAGTTCATATCACGTCCGGGTCACCAATGAAGGAAGGAAGGTTCGTTCTGGGTACCTTCCGAACGAAAGCGAGTACTTTACCGCTCACCATCGCGTGATGTTGGTACTAGTTCATATAGATGTCACACCGCCACAGGTTGTCCTCGTTGAGCTGTTTCATCTGTTGTAATTCGTGTGTAGACAGTGGGCTTAGGGGGCATTATCACTAAAATTAGAATCCCCATGTTATTCCTATGGGGTTCGATCTTTTGATGACGCAACGATATTACAGAGATAGAAGGATGAAACTTTGGGATCACTTACTACTCTGTATATTGCTAGGATGTATGTGACCATTTACGTCACAGTTGTAAACCCCGGGGAGTTAGTTTCGTTTCCTTTTCCCGAGCTAGCACCGCCCCATTCGCAACTACAGACTCTGGACCGGATCGAATGGATTCCTTTTGTGTTTCCTCACAACCAGGCCCAGTTTCGAGTTGCTAGGTGCCCTGCTTCTATTTTATTTGTTTTAATTATTTTAAAATGACAATATATAACTCGGGGACTCTTCATGCAGATGTCTTAATTTTCTCAGGAACGATTCATCCCGCCGAGACATTCAATGTGAGGTCTCAGGTGTCACAATCGGTTCAACCCATCCATCTCCAGGTACAGTCTGCCGAACCCCCCATGTTGTTCATCCTATTGTCTCTGTGCGGGGTGTTTAAATTTATTTAAATCGTTATTATCTCGGGTTTGGCTGGTCCGATTGACTGATGGGGTAAAATCCTAGGAGAGCCCACACCCTTGGCGACAAACCGAAAAAAGCGCCAAGGGAATATAGCGGGAGAAGACGGATGCGTAATGAAAATATATGTAAACAATACAGAAATTAAACATTTAAGATAAAAAATATAAAAACAGTACTTACTTTCTTACTGCTGATCTTTTCCGAGTGGAGGGTACAGCATAACAACAGATTTTAAAAAAGCCTTAAAGTTCTCATCGCTAAGCGAATGATCGTGTGAGCGCTACCATATTTTTTCTGCGAGGTAATGGTTGAACATACATTTGGCGTAGCTGGTATGATTTCGAAGAAAGCGTTTTATTGCCGACCATGTTACATCATGCCGATCATTACAAGGACATTCATAACTTGAAGCAATCAATCCTTCCTTCATACACCATTCAATCAATTCTTTCTTACTGTTCAGTGTACGCATGTAAATGTAGAGCGCCTCTAGCGCTCAGAGTGTCTAACGAATCTGTGTAACCTCGGACTCCATTGAGAAAGGAGTAAAATCGAACGAGCTGAGCAACCACTGATGGTTAGTATCGTTCAACTCTGCTCGTGACCGCCTTTCGTCCTTGGCCCAGCTTGCTCTGCTCAAGATTTTTAGAAATATTTTAATCTTGCAACTCCAAAGTATAACTTCTTACGTACGTACATAAGTACACACTTTTTTCTCCTTTATTTTATTTTTAAAATCATTATAATTATGTAAATACCGTAAGATATTTTCTATTTCGTTATGCCTTTCTTCTGTGCGATTTTTCAATGTAATATATAATTCTTCAGATAGTAATGTGTGTTGCTCTTTTAGTGACTGCAACATGAAATTTATTGCATTGGCTGTTAATAAATTAGAATCTCTCCGACATAACGCCCCACAACAGCCTCTTTTATTGGAAGTAGAGCTGATAATGTTCTGAATATTAAATCAAATTCACTATCGTGAAAATTAAGTTGCAGGTTTAAGTCGATCAGTGGTTCTTGAAACGGATTTTTCAGTTTCAAAAATAGTTCAATCATGAACAGTAAACTGCTACAACTTGTTTTAGAATCTAATATTAACATATGTTCTGTTTTATTTTCAGTTAGCATATATTTTTCTAGTAAAAACCGTATTCTAATAAATACCGAAAAAATAGTATTTAAACTTGTGAATACCGGTATTAAAAAATTGTCAAATGGCTCAAAATACCGGTATTGCAATCCCTAAATATGTCATCATTTTATCAAGATAACTGCTCTAACGGTTAAATATTATCAGGATAGATTTCAGTAGAAGAATTATACATGCTGTTATATTCTTCATCATCCTCCACGAAAAAGGGACTTTCTTCAGCCGAAAATACTGTTGCACTATATCAAATTACTTAAATATCACATTTCTTCATAACTACAATAATACGCCATTGCATAAGAAAGATTTAAAAGCGTGCTCGCGCATTTAGAACTGGAACGCCGATTCACGCGCAGGGTATGAGAGGTCACGAAGCGGTGTCCAAAAATATTAATTTATAATTCGCCTACAAGCTAAGCACCTCAAAGGGTATGCTACATGAGAAATTATTCATTTTCCAAAAAAGGTTTAGATGGGAGTCTTGGAAAAAATTTGGGTGGTGGGTATGACATACCCTGCGTAAGAAGTGCCGGGTTAAGAATTAACAAAGTATTGAACCTAAGGTTTAATTTAAATGAAAATTATTTTACTTTCTTTTACAGGGCCGTATTTGAGTGTGAATGAATAGTATGTAAAAAGAACAAGGAATGATAAAGTAAAGCTTTTTGCCAAGTTTAACATTCTTTGCTGGTAAAGGGAAAAAGTTTGCAACACTGTTTGTGTGAGAGAGTAAGTTATTCTTTCAACACTATCCTAGGTAAAACGGCTTTATTCTTTAAAAAATTTATCAAGCTACAAAGAGAACCGAATGTTTCAAAAATATCGGCCATCCTCACAGGTTTTTGACCCAGCATTAATGGTTTAATATATTCTTTGTTAAAAAAATTGTTTAAAACAAATTAGCAAACATGAAGTCATTTATTTCAATTTCAGCTGTTAAATTTGCTTTGTATGACTGTGTGATTCCCATTTTTCTTAATACTTACCTCAGATACTTCAGAATAAAAAGATATTTATATGCATTTGCATGGTAAGTTGTTTCCCTTATAATTATTAAGTTTAAGTGTAATGTTGCTGATTTAATCACTAGTAACAAAAATAATCAGACATGCTTGGATATTACTGATACAATTTCATTTAAGCTAGTATAAATTCACCAGAAGAATTTTGTGTCATGTATTTACTTTTAGGGAAAAATCAAGGATTTCTTAAATGAATTTGTAAAATACAAGGAAGAAAAACTTATTTTCTTTCTCAACTAAATCAGTTAAATATTTTATGAGGGATGATCAGAAAAAAAAGGTTGCAAGTCACATTTGAAAATTACAAATTGTGGAGAAATCTTGTTTCAAATGGCACTACTTGCCATACAGCTAGTTTGCAGGTGGTAGTCAAAGTTCCTAGATGGTTCACGACAATTGAAATGGCAAAACACCTAAGAAATTGGTCTTGCTTGAAAGTGCGAGCATTGATTCGATTTTCATGGGCAAAAAAGTAATGAGCAGACATGTAGTAAAATGGTGTCACTCTTTCCAATCAGGCACAGGATGTCGAAAACCCCCAATACGGCAAGGAACAACCGGCCAAGTTCTTCAGCAGAAGTCAACACGGCAAGAATTGAAGAAATTATTCAAAATGATCGATGGGTAACTGAGTGAAATTTTGCCAGAACTGGGACTGAGCTATGGTATGCAGCAACATTCTAACACAGTACTGTGAAAACATCCACAGAGACCTGGCTCAACGAACAGGGACTTGATTTCTACCAAGACAGGTTAAGCAAATCGGTTCAGCATTTTGACTTGGGTGATTGTCGAAATGTGATAGACACGTCTCTTTTTCCCTTTTGTGTTTTCTGTCTATTGTTAAAAAATATTTCATTATTCGACTTGTATAACCCTTTCATTTTCGTACTAAATTACCTTGACATTTTCTGAATGTATTTTGGAATATTTGCTCTGAATGCCATAACATCTGTACCATTTGAGAAACAGAAAAGGGAACTCTGACATTGTGAAGGAAAGACTTATTTTTCAAGAATTTGAGATGATTATCTTTCAAATTTATTTCTTGTAAAATATCTTGAATAATAATAAGAAAATATCTTGATTGCAATATTAAAGTATTCTCCTGTATATATTCCATGGATTATGTGTTAAAGTTTCAAATTTCGTTGTGTATATTATACGCCACCGCAGATGTGATAAAAAAAAACATTATCAATCAGAAAAGCTTACCCTTAAGTTTTGAAAGAAATGCCATTTATGTTTTATAAAATAAATAATAGATGGCACTGAAAGCTTTTGCGACTCAGCTACAATCAGTTTTGTCTAATTACGTTCAAGAATGAATTTGGTTCCTTGGAAAGATATTACAGTTGCTAGTCAATAGCGTCATTTTACATTCTGTTTTGACAGGAACTGTTTCGTCCTGAAAATATTCAAGTTCAGATATCGTCATATTGAAGCGAAAACATGTAAATTACATGGCTGATTTTGAAGTTAGCATTGTAGAGAAAACTACTGAAGTAGGAAATCGGGAACTGCAAGATTGTTTAATGTTGACGAATCAAATATTTAATTGTGGAGAAAGAAAAAAAGCAAGGCTAATTTTGAAAAATGTGATCCAAAGCTTTTTAATTATGAATTGATGAGGCACATCTCAGTGAGAATGTTAAGAAAAGCCCTGGAAGTTCTTATTTACAACTAGTACTAGCAGGACTCAAAGAAATTACAGCCTTTAGACGTCGGAATTAACAGATATTTAAATTGAAAGCTCAGAAATTACGGGAACAATTGATGTCTGATGGAGAAAAGAATTTTAATAATTTTTTTTCTGCTCAATTTATTACTTATAATTTTAATCACTGTATTTTTTTATTATCATTTTATCTGACGCTACATATCAGCAATATATATTTTGGATTATATGCTGTAAAAATTGCCTTGGATTATGCAACATTTTTAATTTTTTTTACTCAAGAAAAAGGCTTTGCAGATAATACGCCCGCTGCGGGATTATATACAGAAAAATACAAAAAGTAAAATTTTTCACACAGCCTCAAGAGAATGAAAATAAAAAAAGTGTTAAAAGTATTTAATCTTTGATATTTAGTATAAAATTTTATTCCTTAAGTTACATGTGGAAATATATTTATATATTCCTGTCCTCACTTGACACGTATTAAATGGCACCTTAAGATAGTTGGGTGCAATTAATTAGCATGCTTTTTGAATATTTTACCTCTGGAATTCATTCTTCAAAAAAAAAAAAAAAAAAAACCATACTTTGAAGACTACCGTAATGAATATCTTTTACATGTTATAATTTTCTGGTGAGGAAAAAAAAATCCAAAAATTCTAAATCTTAAACAGTTCATTTAAAGACAACACACCCAGTAATTTTTTTTTACAACTTATTATACAGTTTGTAATAAAAAGAAATACATTTTTGAAATAATTTATTTCAAAGATTATGGTTTTACAGTTTGTTTAGGTGCCTCTTTCTGGATGACTTGCTTCGGTACTACCTTGTTGCCCTTCCTCGCATATTTCATGTTTCTAACATACTTGGGATCAACCTTCAAAAAATAAAATAAATACTGTAGATAACAGTTAAATACAAAATAGCTTTGTCTTTAATGGTATAGGAATAAAATTCAACTTGTAAATTCTTATTTATGTCTGACAAAGAAAAAGGTATGTTTCAAGAAATTATTCTTATATGGGAAAAAATTATGGATAGAGCAAAAGTTAAACAAATGCATCAAGTTAATTGATAACTTCAAATAAGCAATGTAGAAAAAAAAACCCATAAGAATTTAACTGTGGGCAGGGAAAGGAGGTATCCTTTAAAAAGCACAGAAAAAAGTTTCTTTGGAAAAAATGATCAATGCTCAATAATCATGACATTTTTCTAAGCCCTCCAAGGGGAAAAAAGCCATACCAAAAAATCTAAGCAGTATAAACAGTACATTCATTTAAGATAAACAGGGGGGGACCCTTGATGTTTATTTTTAAAAAGCTTGTAATATGTTTGAAGTCACTAAAAATGTAAAGGTCAAATACCACTGTTTGACAATGAAATATTAATGAAAATTTGTTTATTCTCTAAAGGTATATTTGAAGTATTAATTTGTATTTAAATCTGCAAAGAGTTAAAAACTTCATGTGTCAAAAGCTAAATAAGAAACAAAAATCTTAGGAACAAGCAGTTACATTTTCATTTAAAATATCACATTCTACTAATATAAACCAAATTTGTATAAAAAAAGCAAAGTAAAGATGAAACAGCTTAAGGCAGTTTTGATAATGTAAATTAGGGGTGGCCAACACAAATGACCTCGTGGGCCACTTCGGAAGAACTTTAACATCCCGCGGGCCGCATATAAAAATATATACAGTACAGTCCCGATAATCCGAACAATATCGGACCGATCCCTGTTCGGATTACGTGATTGTTCGGATTAGCCGGAGTAACAGCGAAATCACTATTTGAACCAGTACGGGTCTATTGTGTCTATGTATTTTGTGGTAATGTGAGCGTACGCGCCCGCTTTTTTGCCGCGTGGACTGTACTCCCACTCCACGACGCGTGTGTCCTCCCTCCACCACTCCTAACTTAGTGTGTCAGTGTGACTGCGTGTGTGTGTGTCCGTACTGTTGACCGTCAGTCGTTCCGCGCTCGTTCAACACTCGCCCGCTTTTGTCTCTGTGTTAGTAACAGTGTGATATTCTACAGTGAAAACAGTTTGTTGTGTGTTTTGGACATTTATCTGTGATACAGTGTACGTAAACAGATTGTTATGGCGAGTAAGCGTAAACACTCAACACTTACTCTTAAAGACAAACTAGAGGTTCTAAAGCGTTTAGATAAAGGTGAAGGTGTGACAAAATTGGCTACAGAGTTTAATGTTGGCAAAGCATCTGTTGGAGACATCAATGAATGGATGGAAGAAGACGGGGAAACAGCCGAATTTCTGACTGATGACGACATAGCTGCGGCAGTGACTCAAGAGCCAATGGAGGAGGAGTGGAGTGACGACGAGACGCAATGCGATAAGAAGGACGTGGTGCCACATGCAGACGGCGCAGCTTCCCTTGCCCTGCGCTACTTGGAGCAACAGCCCGACACTACACCAGCTGATGTGTTATTTATGAGGCGCTGGCGAAATTACGCATCATCGAAAAGACTGTCTTCGTTGCGTCAGAAAAAAATACTGTACATATTTTATATTTAATCTTCTGTTGTACAATTTTTCATACTAAACATTAGTGTTCTGTTCTGTAGTTTATTCCATTTTAAAATTTGTACCATAACTTGATGTACAGTGCGTGAATATTAAATAAAGAACTGTTTTGAATTAAGGTTTACACTGTTTTATATTGAAATATTCACCGATTTTCGTCCTTAAAATTATAAAAAATTTTCCGTGGGGCCGTTCGGATTAACCGGATGTTCGGATTAGCGGGACTGTACTGTATCTTTATATTAGATTTGGATCCATTAGAAACATATGTTGGAGTGAAAATTTAAAACAGACTGATATATTGTTTTCATTGTTTTTCATGTACACAAACATACACTGGTGTGCAAAAATTAAGGACGAGACGGTTTTTTCAATATAACTTTGTACAAAAGCTTTCCAAATCAACACATTTAATACCGTAAGATCCCCAATACGCAAGAACATGTGTAATGTAAGCAACACTTACTAAAAGAGAAATCAGAGGGATAAAAAGAAGCTTGATTGAAAAAGTAGCATGGAGCGCAATGCGACTGAAGGCCGAAACATCCCTGTGATGGGTGTCCAGCAAGAAACATCCGGTCTTTAGTAGGGGATATGATCTCCCCTGACTGCTAGGCAGGTTTCACAGCATTTGCCCATGCTGAGGGTGTCAATGAGTTGTTGAGGCATTGCTGCACATTCGTCTTGCAGCGCCAATCGAAGCTCCTGAATCGTTACAGGTGTGGTAAGGTACGAGCTGCCAAGCGTCTGCCTAGAAAATCCCATACATGCTCGATGGGATTGAGATCCGCAGATCGTGCCGGCCAATCCATATGTTCAATATCCTCACTCTCAAAGAGCTGTTCGGCAGCTACTGTGCGATGACATGGTGCATTGTCGTCCATGAAAAGGAACTGCAGACCCATAGCGCCTCTAAAAAGACGCACATATGGAAGAATCTTGTTACAATAATGGGTCCCGTTGACCGAACCTGCGTCGAAGATGTGATTGGTCTGTACGACTACCAAGCATGATGCCTCCCCAAACGAGAACACCGCGACCTCCATACCTGTCCCTTTCAATGATGTTCGAGGGATGATTGCGGCTTCCCCGCTCTCTCCAGATGAGTATGCAATGAGAATCGCTACTCAAACGGAATCTGTAAAGAGTACCCGTCCCCATTCATTGTCTCTCCAATTCCGGTGTTCCCGGCACCACAGAGAACGCCTTCTCCGATGGGCAGGCGTTAAAGGTACACACCGTACAGGGCGTCGTGCAAACAGACCACCACCGTGCAGTCTTCTGGCCACGGTAAAACGCGATATCGGTCGTCCAGTCGCCTGTATCGTGTGTCTAGCCATTTCTCCCGCTGTCTGCCGCCTGTTTCTTCTGGCCTGTAAGACAATGTACCGGTCATCTGCAGGTGTAGATAGTATAATAATGCAATGATCAAATAATGTTTAATTTATTTAATTAGTGAGATATCTGTTTCTCAACTCTTTCACTTAGTTTTTGCAAATCGATCTCAATGCATGTGTATTTGCATATCGTAATTGATGTTGCAGATTTTCGTGCATTGAGTTTGAGCACGATTTATGTTTGATAAATTTCAATTTAGAAAAAAAAAATATTTGCAGTAACAGAAGCAACGTGATAAAATAATAACAGTTATGGGATTTATTTAAAAAAAAAAACACTTTAAACAAAAAATATTGTTAAAAATAATCGAATTTTGTAAAGAATCTCGAGGGCAGCAAAATTATTCAAAACTGTTCCTGGGTTGGTCAACCCCTGATGTAAACGACATTTTTTTAATGTATACAAACAAGAGATTTTATAAAACTCTACATATATTTTCTTTAATAATAAATATAAGATATACAAAATACTTACACCTTTCATTGATTGCTGGCGAAACCTTTTAGGCCTCTTGATTCCATTTCTATGATCCTTGCGATCTAGTAAACAAAGGATATGTTAGAATAAAAGTTTATGCTCTTTATAGTCATGATAACTTATTCCTGATATTAGGAAGTGAGCAATAACAGAGAAAAATTTTACTATTTAATATAACAATAGTTAAATTTCACTTGAAGTTAGGTGTAAGAGTATGTGAATACAAGAGCAGTTACATTTTAAAATATATTTAAGCCTTAATACACTTGTGTGTATACCATACCTTTAACTCGGTAGTACAAAATTTTAACCAAGAATTAAAAGCATAAATGGAACAGTTACAAGGAAAGTAGGATTGAATCCTTCTAGATAAGTTGGATCCTAGCATGACACATCGCCACATTTTGGCAATAAATTTTACAGTATGGTCCTTTTGGATGGAAGTGAAAGCTTTTCTAGAAAGCTGGAAGTGAAAGCTTTTCTAGAAAGCTGAAAGTGAAAGAATGAGTGGATTTTTTCTTTTGAATGAAACTCCAGAAAGAATGTTTCTTATGAGAAAAAGAAAGATGTGTTGATAAATTCAATTTGGACGCTGTTTTCTCTCACTATAGCATCTTAGGAGCAACAGTTTTTCTGTCTTCTTGAAGCTCGATGAATGGATATTTTTTCTTTTGAATGAAAGAGGCAAGTAGAAAATGACTGCTTTGTGATGGAGATCATTAATTCATCAGCCTAAAGCATTCATACTGGATTCCCTCCTCCCACTGTTGCATTTTAGAGGCGACGATTTTTCAGTTTTTCTTGTAGAAGCAGTTTTAGAAATCATGTTTTCTTCGTAAAAACACGATGAATGGATTTTCTTCTAAATAAAAGGCAAGAAAGTAATGATTGTTTTTTTGTATGAATGAAGGATTGATAAATTCTTGGTATGGATGTCCGAAACTAGGAAAGAAATTTGATTTAATTTTTTATTTTTGATTTGATGTTTTTCATGTTGCCCATTTTAGAAACCGCTTTTCTCGACATTTTTCGTCTCTTGGCGCCATTTTGAAAACCCCATTTTTGTCTGACACTATTTTCAAAAATTCTGTTTCTTCCTTGTCGCCAAATACAGCAGTGTGCTGTCCTAGAATTTTACCCTCTGGTACATTGAAATGGAGTATTCCAATTGTCATGTGTTCTCTGTTTTTGATTATTATTCATCCTTTTAAATCATAAATTTCTTTCAAAGACATAAATGTTCTTTAAAAACTGACTTATATTCTGGGGTGGAGGGATTGCATAGTTCAAGAATTTAGCTACTCATTAACAACATAGGAAACATCAAATCAAAAATAAGAAATTAAATTCAAATTCTTTCGGAATTTTGGACATCCATACCAAGATTCTATCAATCCTTCATTCATTCAAAAAGCAATAATTACTTCCTTAGCTTTTATTCAGAAAAGAATCCACTCGTCATGTTTTTACAAAGAAAATGCGATTTCTAAAACTGCTTCTATGAGAAAAACTGAAAAATCATAGCATCTAAAATGCAACAGTGGGGAATCTGATGTGAATGCTTTAGGTGGATGAAATAACGATTTCTGTTTCTCTCGAACAAATTATTTTCGTATTTCAAACAACCACATACTGAAATATTTTCAATCATTCACTCATTTATAAGGCAATCATTTCTTTTTTAATACTTTCATTCAAAAGGTAAAATATCCATTTGTCGAGCTTCCAAAAAGAAAAACGTGGTTAAATGAAAACGGTGGTCGTCCCATGTGCAGAAGCATGCAAGGTCAGGGGTGGAAGTGACCACTGTCTGAAATGGGGTGATTTTGTGCTAGATGGATTTTAGGATTACCATTTTTCTTAGCCTAAAACTGGACAGTTTGGCAGGGTTGCCATAATGTAAACTTTATCGCCACATGTTTGGCACCAAGAAGTGTGCCCTCATAGGATCCACCCGTCTATATAGCAAACAAAGCAAAAAACAATGAACAAGATGCGATGTTTCCTTGCTCTTAAGAGCTACTCCTTTTAAGAAATTAAAAAATGTTATTACTTCATAATGTTAAAATTTTTACAATCACTAAAATCCTAAAATTCTCTTAAATGTAAAAATTAATTTTAGATTCTTAGAATGTTTAGTGTAAGTCAATTTCACTAAACTATCAATTGTTCAGTGTTTTAGAAAATCCCAAAATAAACACAAATTGCCCTAAAAGGCATCCCTATATTTTACCTGAATATGATAGAACAAAATTTAAATACATTTCTTAGTTATAACAAATAAATCCATGCATTCTGAAGAAAAGAGATCAAAATTTAACACACTGCAGTGTCAGATTAAACAACATGAAGGCCCCTAGGCAGTCAAATTCTTGGGGCCCTGTAGTCTGTTTTCAGAGCACTAACAGAAAACAGAATACGATCTTGTAGGCCCTTAAAAAGCTTGGAACCACAGGCAATGGCCTACTCCACCTAATGAGTAATCCAGCACTGGGCTGACTGACAGTGAAATGAAACATCAAGCCGTTCTCCCACAGCGAAAAATTAAATTTTATTAGACTTAAAAAAAAATTTTTCGAGTGATCTTATTTGTTATTTTATTAATTTGTGGGCAACAGATTTAATAACATTGTTGTATAAAACTGGTTTTAGTGGGAAAAAAGGTAAGAAAACAGCACTCAAATTATTCACACATATATAGGTTTGATTGCATTCATGGCTATGAATGTCTGAAAACTAAAAACATGTGAAGATAAGTAAAAAAAGGATGCTTAGTTGCAGAGTGAATGAAAATTCTCAGTGTACACTCAAATGAAAAAGAACTAAGATTAGTGCTTTCCTTTCTACTTCAAATAACATAGTTAATTAAAAATAGATTAAATAATATAAATATTTTTGTTAGAATTTTGACAAAATCTATTTCCATGGGTTGGATCACAGCACACATCCCTGATTTAGCACTAAATTAGTAACCCTACTTAATAGAAAATGGCCATCTTAGCCAGACCAGAATTTTACCAGTCTTTTGAACAGTAATTGGTTTCAGTCCAACAGTCGACTTCGAAGGTTTGTTTGCAAGGGTTAAAAGTAAAGCTACAGCTAGATTTTACTTCTCTTTTTGAATGATAAAAAATGAAGAAAGAATATTGGTCTGAAAAAAGAACAGATAGAAGGGGAGGGGGGAAGCATCAACTTATTTTAGAAGAATTTTTTTTATGAGCATAATGGCAAAGAGTTCAGGAAGAAAGCAAACTGTTATTTCACCTAAAATTAAGATGGAACTTCTTAAGACTGTTAATAATAAAAAAAACGAAGACAAAAACAGAAATCCAAAGATTTTGATACTGCTAAATTTTGTATTAAATTTTATTAAATTCTAGTGAATGTTTTTGATTCATTGATTTTTATAAAATACAACTTAAATATGTACATAAAAGGTACTATAAACTTAATTTTGTTAAATATATGCTTTTTTTTTACAATATCTTTTAACATGAAATTCTTTTAATGCAAAAAATATTTCAGTTTCCTTGATTTTGTGTTAAATGATTTTCACTGCATACCATTTTGGACTTAAATTTTTCTTTCATTGGTATTCATATGAAACCAATTTTAAGAACATAGTTTTTCCCTCACTGCCATAAAGACTAGGCAACTGCTCTAAAATTTTACCATGCAACATTATTTCGCACTTAAAAAACAACCTAGATCCCATACAACAGCTTCATATTCATAACAGACACTCAATTAAGACCTTAAAAATCAATTGGTTCAACTACAAATTTACCAAATTTCTATAAAATACTACTTCCACTAATTTATATACAACAAACAAAAAAGTAATTAAACATATATTGTTGCTTACTTTGATTATGATTAGTATGATTCTTTGACTTCGCCATCACAAGCTGTAAAAACAAATTCAGATAATTAACATATTTTATAGCTCTCGTACATCATTTACCATACAAAAGAAATTAAAAATGAAAGTGTTTCACGTTTTTCGAAAAATAAAATCACATTTGAAACCTTTCCTTGTTAGTCAAAATATTATTAAAATCTTGGGATTTAATCCTGCCAAACCTAGAATTCAAAATTTAACATAAATGTATCACACGTAAGGGGTTAAAAATAATTTTTTTAGATTATATTCTTTTAACCAGAAATTGTGTAAGCAGAAATATGAGACAGATTTTTATACATTATATCAAATGTTCACACAAACTTACATTGACCACAATTTCACCGAAATAATTAACAAATATATATTTTTAAACATTTTCTTTTAGTACAATATGTTTAGCACATATAACATTTTAAATATACAAAATACGATTTACAAGAAAAAAAAACTACCTTTCTCAAAAATTCTTACGATTGCACATTTATTTCAAAATTCATAAGCTTTTTCTTTACTAAGAGGAATCGATTTATATTTGGTAAATTTATAAAATGCAGCGAGTAACGTAGGACTAACTTGTGCAACATAAACTAAAGTAATTCAGAGAAAATACCAAATTATAAATACTTCCAAATAAGAATAATTTCGTAAGGAATGATAGTTACATACCTTTTGATGGGTACTTTAACTTTTTATGTTATTTTATTAATTCCTTAAAATTAAACGACAAATCCTAGAAAGTACCACGCGTTCTTAAGTGCTCTCGGTGAATTTAGGATTGAGTTGAGTTGCATAAACACTGATAATAAATTGATACATGGAAATAAAATGAAACGCTAGTCATATGGGCTAGCAGTGTTTTTTTTTCAAGTTTTCATAGAAGTGGGTGAGGGCGAAATTATTTATTGAAAAATATGTGATATCAATGTTATTGGAGGTAGAAACTATTTTGTAAAGTCACAAAAGCATGCTGATAGAATTTGAGAATTGTTAGGAATTCTGTATCGGGAGTTGGGCCTTTCCATCGTCAAATTCTCTTTTCTTACTAAAAATCGATCGTCAGGGTGTATCCTTGAGAGGAACCGGTTTATAGTATCCATGTGCAATATGATTCTTTCCATGGATGAACTCAAAGTAGTAATACATTGTATTCCTGATTCTCGGCTATTTTGGGGGACGTTGATGTCTTCTGTAAATATTACCAGAATAGTTTCAGTGATTTCTCAAATTCACATTTTAAAATTTTTGAAGGGAAACTTCTTTGCGTTTGAGAGTGAATGAGAAAATTGCTCCGAAAAGCGAACGGAAGTGGTCTCCCCCCATCCTCCGAATTGTCATCATGATGACAGGATAGCGATGGGGATGAAAAGAGGGAATGGGGACACCACGTGACTTGCGTCATATCCGTGAAAAAGTTGGATGATTGCTCACTTATCCGATTGGTCAACTTTCCCACCTTCCTATTGGGGGTCCTTTATCCCCAGATTGATTGATTGAATATTAACGTCGCACTGTTCAGCTACACGAGGGCTTTTGGCGACGGACCACGTAATTTTGAACCATGGTCAAGTGACGTGGACGACACCTGAGCTGGCACCCCCCTCTCTTAACTACCACACCACACCAACGGGAGGACGTTTCAGCTCTCGACAGATTTAACGTGCATCGCTGCCCTACACGGCGGGTCTTTAGTGGTACTGGGCTCGATCCCGTGACAAAGCAAGCCACGGTCCGTTACCTATACCACTCGGCTACCGCGGCCACCCTTTATCCCCAGACCCGGGAACATCTATCAACGGTTGTATAAAATGCAGTGACAATACGGTGTAGACAAAATAGCTCTCGGAGCAAAAGCGTGCTTTTTTAAATATTTTATAGTTTGTTTACTACATTGCGATGTATTCGGCGGCTAATTTGCTCTTTTGACTTTTATTTGCGTTGAATTATTATATTAATTCTAGTCAGAATGCCTAAATCAAATCCACAAAGAGGAAAAGAGTTTTATGAAATAAAGAAAAAAGAGAAACTAGCAACAAGTCCAGTCCAAAAAGTCACACAAAAAAAAACTAGCAACAAGTCGTCAAAAAAGTGACAAAAAACCCTCCAGAAATATGGCAAATTCATTAAGTGCTATAGCCAAATCTCCATCAGAGTACATGAGAGAATATCGAGCACGAAAAAAAAACATTGCAAAAAACTCTTTTAATGCTCAGTTCAATGGATGGAAAAGCTACTGAGACTTTTCTAATGACAGCACAGATTAATACGGACTTAGTGAACTACCCTGTGCCACATTAACTACAGAGCCCTCGACAAGTCTAGTGCCTTTTGAAACTGATGCATGTAAATCAATAAATTCTATCTTACGTTACAAAGACTGTGATTCCCATAAAAATGCTCACAAAGATTTTCAAAAGCGATTCGTTAATAATTGTTTATTTTATGATAGATTCTGGTTTAGAGATGATTTGAGAACGTCTGTTGCTGAGCACAAAAATATTTTACCGGAAATTAATTTAGAAGACTCATTAAAGCATGCTGTAATTGCCGAAAAAGTTTAAATAGGGAAAGTATACCAAATTTATCAAAATATAATGGTTTTATATATCCAGAAATTCCAGGGTATCTTTCTACTTTGGATTTCATATTAGAAAAACTCATTTCGCCACGAATACCTTCCATACAAATTAGGCGATTGAGATATGTACTAGGTCAATTTGGAATATTAGGGTAAAAAATCAATGTTCCAACGTCGCCAAAGAAGTTTCACTTCTATCGCGTAACGTTGCACGCAGCATTTTTTTATTTTAACATCAGACAAAAAAAACTTTGTGTATATGTGAACTAAGTAAAATTTTAAGTTTTTTTTCAAAGCAAAGAACTATTATCATTTAAATACGAAGGTAAATTACATTATTTTTACAAATACCACATGAATATCAATTTAAACATAGTTTTAATTTCATTTACTTATTTTTTTGCCAATACTAAGGAAACTAATTATTTATAAACTCCGGTTATTAAAGACTTCCCGATATTCTTCCCAGCAGTAGCGTAACAGAGAATATTAGCACCCCTTCCCCTGCAGACATATTTGGGGCTCAAGCCCAAATACGGTGGACCCTTAGCATCAGTCAAGCTTTGGGTCCCTTAGAGTCCCTGGCCCAAAAGCGATGGGGGGAGGGGGTATACGTTATGCCAGGGGTGTCCAACACGCGGCCCGCCAGTACGTGAGTTGCGGCCCGCCGACTCTTTTAAAAATTTTTTTTAGTTTTTTTCGTTTTGAATTTTATCAGACAGTTACGTTTGATTTTACTATAATAAATTACTTTTTTAATAAATTCCGAATTACATTATGCTTATCCTTTACTATGGATGGCACATGATTCTCTGTGTGTGCGAGTTTCATTTCTCCTCCTCCTTTTCTGTTTGGAGTGCCCAAAATGCAAGAGGCAGTCAGAGATGTTTTTTAAAGCTTAAAAAATATATATATTCAGGACGGTTAAGATAAAAGGCAATGTATTCTTAATCGCTCAATCAAATTTTAACAATGAGTAACGAAAGATCAATTCAAAAGGAACACTAATTTTCATGAAAATGGCAACTGTAATATTTTAAACATTATTTGATCATTTTATTATTATACTAGCTGGTATACCCGTTCTTCGCACGGGTGAACTGAAAAATTAAACAACATAGATTGAAGGATAAAGAAGTTTTTAATGAGTTAATTTTATGTGAATTGCAAATTAAACAAAAAAAAGCTTTTCGCATACCTCAGCTGAAGAAAAAAAAGAAAGAAAGAAATACCTTTGTTAAATTTTAAGTCTGTAGATCTAATAGCTGATAAAAAGGATTTTTTTATATTTATAATTCCCCATAACAGTCTTGAGGGTCGATTTTTGAAAATACCTCCCTAAGCTGATCTCTGCTCAGCAAAAGTAACACATTGTTAAAAGTTTTGTGACGCTTAAAATATTGTAAATAATTTATATCTCAAAGTGTCATACATTAATATTATTTTCTGTTGAATTTATTTTATGTTAAAATTATAATACTCGCAAGCAACGCCGATTCCTAAATAACAATGGCCATTCAATGAAAAACAGCGAAATGTTGACGATAGATTCAAGTTGGCAAATGTCTAGCTACTTTCATAGCTCAAACTTTATTAGAGCTTTGCAAGATCCGCCGTGTAGGGGAGCGATGCACGTTAATGCTTTATGTACCGCATTATGATTCACTGCAATTTTTTTCATGCAATATTTTTTTAGGTCACTACATTCAAAATTAAGGGACATACATAAACAAAATACTCCACTTAGGGAAATTTAATCGGTTAGAGCTAATATATTAATTAAAGATATTCCACTGTAAAATTATATACACCGTTCACTTAAAATGAATAGTCAAATCGTTTTCTAAGGTCTCCATAAACATACAAAAGCATAAGACACTTAAATTTTGACATGAACTATTTTTTGGGACAAAAGTGATAATCTTTGTAATCCGCTGAAAACGCCGTTAGCTGAAAATGCAATATCTGCTACAAAACTATTCGCCTTCCTCGCTAAAATACTCATCATAGAACCCGTGCTCCCCTACATCTTGGAAGAGTGGATTTCAAAGAATATTCCAGCGAAGTATTGGTAGAATATATTCCTGCTAAATTGGTGTGGCGTGGTAGTAGGAGAAGGGGGTGCCAGCTCAGGTGTCATCCACGTCACTTGACCATGATTCAAAATTACGTGGTCCATCGCCAAAAGCCCTCGTTTAGCTGAACAGTGAGGCGTTAATATTCACTTACTCCAAAAAATACAGTACAATAGTTATAATTATTTTTATACTTAAAAATGCAATATCGGACTATTCAATTAAAATTATAGCGTTATAATTAACTACTAACCACACAAACTAATTTTCAAAATTTGTCCAAATGATGTAGTGTGAAAGAGAAAGTTTATTCAGACAGACAACAAATGCGTCTTATAGGTATATAGATTTGTTTGAATTCTTGTGTATTATTACTTTTGTACGCCTCATGACATACTTTATGGTGTACCAGTCTTTTAAAGCTGACTGAGCCACAGTAACATTTAGCTGGATATAGCTAGTTATAACAAAATTAAATCTTAAAAAGCTATCAAAAATAAAAGACGGCTCAATATTTTGAATAAATCAGTATAAACATTTTCGTACAAACACAATATATGTATATTGTAAAATATTTATTTTGCAATTTGCATTTCAGGCAGGCATCAAACAAAATTTTAAAAATTGTCAAAAACAGATAAAAAAAACATATTTAAGAAAAATACCACAGATTAATTTTGCCAAAGACATCGCAATGGGCAAAAATTATTTGCAGTACATAATAACCAAAAAAAAAAAAAAAAAAAGGGAAAGATAAAACAGGCTAAGATAATACTTATAATATTAATTTCATATTGGTTGGCTACTCATTTTTGGCATGATTTTGAAATCACGCCAAATTGGGGGCCAGTTGCGGCCAGTCTAATGTCATAGTAATGTACAGAATTAAAGGTACTTACGTATTATTGCAACCTATTGGTGACATTTTACAATATGAAGCACATGATTGCCAATTCAACGCATACAAAGTTGGGATTGCCAAAGTGGTGAGTTGTCTTGAACGTTGGCGATTGTGCAATAATACGCAAGTACTACAAAAATTATCCAAAGTATATATATCCCGAGAATAAAAATAAATTGAAAATGAAGTACAATACTAACATTAACTGACATAAAAAGAACTGAACTAACTTTATCAATGCAAAAGCATAATTTGCAAAAATAAGGTACTTACATTTAACCGCAACCTTTTGGCGATATATGAAACGAAGCACGACTCACAATTCAGCATATATATGACATGCGAAATCGGGGTTGCCAACTTATTTTGAACGTTGGCGATTGTTAGGAAAGTACATAAGTTCCAAAAATAATTTATCTTACGACTACCTGCATCCTCAACAGGTATTTAAGCCATTTGTCTGTTTTGATCATTCTCTGATGCCTATTCCAGTTTGATATGTAATTACTAACACTGCTTTTGCTTGGGCAGTATGATAACCCAAGTTTGATTTTCTGCATGGCAATTTTATGCACTGAAGCCAATAGTATACCCTTAAAGGTTAAAATTAAGACACATGAAAATGCAAAGAACCATATTATTGGATCAAGTGTAGTATAGGGGGGGGGGACTTGGCACAGTCCTTTATTTTGGTGACTAAAAGTGGTCGCCAGGGTACTTTTTTCGGTATTTATTTTAGAATGAATTCGGTATCTCACCATGACATTTAGATACAAATCGAAAAATCCGAAAAAAAATCACCAAATCGAAAGTGGCCCCCCACCCCATACTACACTTTAACCGAAATGAAATATAACCCTTATCAATGAGAAGTTTTAGTTTGTCAAAATTATAATCTTCGCATTCTAAAGAAATAAATTAATAAGTTGTAATTTGTAAGCAAAACCACACACATAAACATCCCGCGATAATACCTAAATGTTGCCAAAACAACAAAACAAAATTTTAGTTGTTAACAGAATGGTCCTTAAGAAAAATGATTTATTCGAAAAATAATCCTAATTAAATATCATAGAATAGAAAAATTGAATAAATATTCCAACTGACAAATATAGCTATAGTAAAAATATGTAATAATCTTGAAAAACTGCGTGTAAAGTATAAATTTTCTTCGTAGTGAGAAATGTGACATAACACTGGAAAATAACTTAAACTTTAAAAAATTTAGAAAGAATTACGAACGCGAAAACCATTTAAGAACCTTCTTTATGTAATTTTGTATACGTGTACCAAATTTCTCGTTATTTGGTTGTCTGGATCTTGAGTTATAAGGGAACAGACAACAAATGCGTCTTATATATATATAGATTATATAAACATTATTATCTATGTCTGTATACATGAAAAATAATGAAATCAATAATAATAATTCATTTTGTTTTAAATTTTCACTCCAATAAATGTGTTTTTGTTTCCAAATCTGATATAAATGTATATATTTTAATGTGCGGCCCTCCAGATGTTTTTCCGAAGTGGCCCTCAAGGTCATTTGGGTTGGACACCCCTGCGTTATACCACTGATTCCTAGTGAAAACCAGTCAACTGAGATAGTAAAATTAATAGTCAAAAATGATCTCATTCCCTGTCTTCCAAATTCTTTCTGCTCTAGCAATAAGAATTTTTTTAATCTAGCATGTTTCTGTGGCTTGAAAAATATATCTTATTATCTATTCAACATTCTGCTTTGCATACAAGTTTCACAACATTTCTAATGATAAAAGCCAGCATGGACTTATCTATTGTTACACAAGTACAGGAGGAAGTCTTGTGAAAGATATAGATGGTATACAAGTCCTTAATGAAATAATTTTATTCAAAGATATCCTTCCCAGAAGTGGCGTAACGGAGAATATTAGGGTCCCTCTAATAAACTCGTTTTGGGCCCAAGCCCAAATACGGCACCTTAGCATCAATCAAGCTTTGGGCCCCCTAGAGTCCCTGGCCCAACCGCAATGCAGGGTGTGCGCGTTATGCCATTGCTTTATCTCATTCCCTGTTTTTCAAATTTTGCTCTAGCAATAAGAATCTTTTTAATCTAACCTGTATCTGATAAAAGAAGTTTCAGTTAATTAAAAATTACTTGAGAAATAATGACACTAGAAAAGCTTTCAGATTTGACCATCATCTATATTGAATCCGAAATCTTTGAAAAAATTGATTTCACCGAAATAGTTGACAAATATGCATCCCAGAGAAGTTATTTTATGTTAATTATTAAGCAGTCTTTGTAGGACTGATTTACACTGGAATTCAAAATTAAGAAAATTTGCTTATTTTGTCGAATTTCAAGAAAAAATTTGAACGAAATGTAAAAATATTGCCTCAAATAAAGATGTAAATCTTGTACTTTGAATATATGTAAGCATATACAGAAGATCGTTCACACTTTATGGGAACGATTTTGATTGTAATTTTTTATCAATAAATACCGTGTTTTGTGGAAATTTGCTTCTATCTGCTAGCCATGATTCTTGACAATAGTTTTAGCTAGAATTTTTCATGAAAGTAAACTTAGTATTGTCATGCAAATTTCACTCCATTCCTTTTGAACCATTTTCCAAAGTCTCTTCGGTGTTCTTGGATGCCGTTTTCCTAAGGCTCGTTTTAATAAACCGAAAGCACAAAAGTCCATTGCAGAAAGGTAGGGTGATTTTATACGTATTTCATCAAATGGGATACACTTTATTCTTGTTTCTGATTCTTCCTTAGCTAAATAAGCGGCAGTTAACTTGAACGTGCGGCTAGGGGCTTTGTCCATATGAAGCACAACTTTTTACCAATGTTCTTTTCAAATAAAGTTGGAATTTCTTCTTCAAAAATTATTTCTAATGTATATTGCCGATAGTAGAGTGAATTAATTTTGGCTTTACTTGAGACCTTTTTGATTTTAATTTGTCGTTAGAAAATCCTGCAACTATCATGAATACCTTTAGGAACTTTAATTACTGTACACTAACGAATCCATTTCGTACAGTCATTTCCGTCAATTGAGCAATAGAAAAAATTGATCTTCTTTTACTACCGTCTCTTACATATGTCCATTCCTCATCAAGTGTTACCACAAATTTCCATTTCTTAGCAGCTAGGTGTTTTTTTACATAATTTTCTACAATTTGCTTTTCTTTCAGCATTATGTTTTAAAAAAGGAGGCGAGCTTTAGGTTAAACACCATTTTTAACTTTAAATCCTTACGAGTGATTTTAATTTCAGTTCCGAAAGACATTCCTAGTTTCAATGCAATGAATCTTTTAGTCGGCGGATTTTCTTTTAGGATCAGAGACTTCACTTTCTTGATAGTTGCATGCGTTTGAACAGTCTTAGGATGAAGTTTCATGGTCATGTTTTCATTTTTACTTTCTGCTAGACCGTATTCCCTTTCAAATTTAATATATTATCTTTACCTTTGGCTGAAATTCAATAACCGAGATTTTTACACCACTTTTAAATGGATACGAATATTTCTCCTCGGAAAGTGTTATTACGCAACCTTCAGCAAAATGTTATATTTAGGAGCCATTTTTTAAAAAAATCTTTTATTTAATCAAAAGAAAAACTTAGCAACCTTATTATTCTTAAGTTGCCACAGTTTTATCTCAAAATGCAAACAAGAAAATGAATAATAAAATCGTTTCCATAAAGTGCGAATGACCTTCTGTACATATGTGAGAGTGGAACTAATCAATGAAAAGGATTTATAAGCGAACGTGCCAAAATCCGCATTTCGTTCACTAGCACACCTCACGAAATTTCTTCGATGTTTTTCGCAGCAATTGGTTAAATCAACGTTCTTCTTCATAAGCTCAACAACCTTTCGCAGGCTAAGGCTGACCCTATTTGTCACGATGGCCTTCCATTGGTTGATTCCCAATAGTTTGAGGTCCTTTTCAACACAGTCTAACGAAAGCGTAGGTGGTCGTCCTCTATGTCTGATTCCTTCAATTTTCGAGAGTTACTTTTTTAATAAGAAAAGCATCGACATATTTGTACAGATAGACCAGCCACCTAAAACGTGATGAAATCAAAGTTCACATTGAGGGCAGGTCCATGGTGCCTGGCTCTGAGACTCAGGTAACCTTCGACTTTATCTTCAATGTATTCAATAAAATCATCATCGTATAGTGTAGGATTCTAGAGTTCTCAAGCGAATCAACAAACACAAGTTCACTTTATCCTCAGTACTATAATGAAGGCCCGACAATAGGAGGGATATGAAAGATGGATTTAACTATTTTATGGAGAGAGTCATCATCGAGGGAGACTTCGGAGATAATTTGATTCCATTCAAAGTTATTGAAGTTTTTTTTATTTGGGTTTAAAGAGGGGGGAGAGGGTATTTAGTGTTTTGCCATTCTTTTCTAAGTCTATTTTTAGTTTTAATTTTATTCCTGATGACAGAGGGGATAACATTAATAGGGTTGTTAATGCTTTTAAAGGTGTTACTATTATTAATGGCATTTTTAAATATGTTAAAACTTTAGATAGCACTTTCTATGTCATTAACATTAGTAATTTTAGGATTACCTGGGAGGGTGGTGGTTAGAATAATTTAGACCATTCCAATTAGGAAAATAATTGGTAGGGCAGGCAAGGTAAAACTGTCTAACCTCACCTCAAAGAGAATAAGTTTGTGATCACTAGAGTTCAGGAGTGGAAGTGACATCAGTGATGGTCATACATTTGCAGATGACTACGTCTATTATTGTATTCCTGCAGGTTTGATGAAAATGAGTAGGTTCTAGCGGATAATTGAGGGTAAAACCCGTACTGTTGCAGAATTTTCTTATCATTTGGTCTGCCATGTTTTGCTGTGTTAATTGGCTCCAGGAAACATATTTTGCATTCATGTCACCAGCCATGAACCAGGGACACAATCATGGTTCCTGAAGGGATGGTGCACACACACAGAAATCTTGTACAAATATTACTCTTTTGGAGAACCGATAAGCAGAGATCACCATGATAGGGTGTGGTCGTTCAGTCTTATCATTTTAATTGCAGTCGTTTTGAAGCTATCGTTGTTAACTAAAATTTTGTGATGGGGAATACTTTTAGTCATACATGCTACTCCACTGTCCGAAAAGGTAAATTCCTGTGTATATTGTAATTAGGGTACGAGAAACCATGGCATGGTTGGGTGAGTGAGTGATTATTAATGTCCCACTGTTCAGCTACATGAGGGCTTTTGGCGACAGACCTCGTAATTTTGAGCCATGGTCAAGTGACGAGGATGACACCTGAGCTGGCACTATGGCATGATTGCAGGTGTGTTTCTTGAAGAATGATTAAATCAGGATTCCATTCAGAGATGAATTCTTAGAATTCCTCTATTCTGTTTCTGATTCCATTGGCAGTCCAGGATACCAACATTTGGTTTGAAAAATTTGTGTGGCGGGGATTAAAAATTGATTTCATCATCCAGAATTTTATGTATGGCCTTGAGGCATCTGTACTTGGAGGGGATGTCTATATGTTGTTATAGATTCTTCAAGAATATCAAAAGTATCTTTTACGGCAGGATGTTTTAGCTGATTAAGATAGCCAGGAAGGGATCTGGAACTATTGTGTGATTGCTTAGATGATGAGGCAGTTTGAGGACTGGGGGGAGAAGGTTGTTGGTATGATGTGGTATTCTTGGTTTGCTCCCATAAATTCACTTCGAGCAGCTCAGGAGAGATATGTACTTTGTTATGCATAGTGGCTGTTTTCTCTTCTTTTCTGTATCCTTAAATATCAAGAGCCCAATAATTTTTTCAAGTATTTCTTACAGCTCTTTAAATGAATAAATAATTCTAAAAGAAATATAAACTAACAAAACTTGTGAAAATTTTACAATGTATGAATTTTTTATGAATGGGTGGTACTTAAATTAAATATTAAAAGTCAATATTGGAATAACCATTTTTCCAAAATAATTATTAAAATATTTTAGGAAATTATATTTTTAAATGGAAAAAGAAAGATATTGAAATAAAGTGAACAAAAACCAATTTTGAACAGCTACTTATTATTTTAAGTTTTTCTGAAATATTGATTAAAAAAATCTGTTAGCTTATTACGCAAACATGTAAATTATTGTCTTTAAGAAATAATCAAATTTTATACAAGAAAAAAAAATCATTATATGAAAAATATATTCTTGAAACTTAAGTTAGAACTAAGGAGAATGGATCATAACAATACAGAAAAAAATTAATTAACATATTAAAAAAATGAGTAAGTAATCACGTGGAAAAATAATTTTTTGATCAAAAATTTATTTTTATACAAATCAGAAGTTTCTGGAGAACACAGTAATTTCTCTAGTATGAACAAAGTCGTACTGGATCGATCAAAGTTGACCATTGTACTGTCATCTGAAATATTATAGATATAAAAATATTTTAGAAAAGAAATTCAAAGTGTTAATACATAAATTAAGCAATATAAAAGTAAAATGCATCAAAATGATATTTACTTTTTGAATCACCTCACAAGATGGCAATTCATTTGAATACAAGTTTTCAAACCTTCCAGTTTTTCCTAAAAATAAAAGTTTAAAATATTTTTTTTGAAACCAAATTTTGAAGTTAGTGGTAATATTTATAATACAAAGAGTATACAGCAATTGAGCGAAATCATTTTATTTCAATAATTATTGACTTAAATGATTACAGAGATAAAAATAATTTTGTTTCTTACACTTTAATATCCATAACTACTTCAAACTAATCTTATGAGATAAAAAAAAAAAGATTTAATCCTTAAAATCTCTGATAATTTTTCACACATAATAAACTAAATAATCAATTTGTTTCTTTGTGATATTTTTTATTAAGTATACATCATATTTATTTGAATCTAAGCCTCATTCCCCCCATGTTAATGCTACTGAAAATCTGGTGCAGATTAGAATCAAAGGAGGAAATTAAACATGATACTCTTATAGTTAGAGCAATTACAAATTAATGAAAGTGCTTAAAAGTTTTTAAAATGAGTAAAATAAACTAATTATTCACACTTCTCAGTTTAAAATCTTTAAATTTCATAAATACTGGATATCAATAAACCATTTTACACAAAAACATGTTGAGAATTTGAGGTGCAACTTAGAACTGATGTCAATTTAGATTCAAATAAATAGAGCTGTTTCCTACACTCCTCTCACTTAACTGTGACTGAGCACTCCATACTTTCTCGCCTTCCTACCCCAACAAAAACTTTTTGAACCCTGTACCGGGACGATTCTGTAAACTGAAAAGGCAATGGACAGATGCAAGGCCTTGTCCGCAGCACCTTTAAAGGTGTAATATTCATTTAACCGCATTACTACATTTAAGAGTAAATGTAAACTGTAAATAATTATTTTCTGCAATATAAACATATGTACTATCACCATCTCTGGCTGTTATTCGAACTCAAACAACGGCATCAAGAGCATTTTACACATTCAGAGTTTTTAAAATACTGGTTATTTGATTCAACTTAATTTTAGTGCTTGGTACTTTTAATAATAATAATTTGATATTGCTATTAATAGACATTTGTTATCTTAAACTCACAATATAATATATGTCTATTAAAGTCACACTTCAAACTTAAGTACTTTGCAAACTTCTGACCAACATTATTTTTGCTAACTTGATCACTCGGCTATTGCGCCCATCTCATAATATAAAGAACTAGACATTAAAAGGTTGATTTACTTAATGTAATGGCCATATAACTTCTATACTAGATATCTAAATTTTGAAATATTTTGGAGCTCATCTAGCATTTTATTACTAAAGGTGGTCTTCGCCAAATGTATGAGAGACTGAACTAAATGGGGAGCACATTTTCAGAAATAAAAATGTCTCAATTTTCATGAAAATTTGTAATGCTATAATTGATAATCTATTTATAATATAGCGCTTTTAAAATTTAGATTTTATAGAGGTTATGGGAAGATGCATATGAATATACTTTTTTCAAGTATTGAAAATAGATACTCTTTAGCAATGCTTACCATAATAAAAAAAGTAGAAAATAATACAATCAAGAATGTACTTAACCTTGCTTAACTTCAGGTTGAAATAATTCTATTTCTAATTCATCAGTTTGTGGATTTACTGCTGTTACTTTACCTTCCTATAATTTTAATAATTTATAATTACTTATGATGCATTTTAAAGGAATTTAATACAAAAATTATTTTATAAAAATGTGATTTTTTATAAGAAAAATACTTTTGAATTCAGTTTAGGATGCAGTTTATTTTACGTTATTACCGTATCATTTAAAGAGCATATTTATTATTAAACATAATATGTAACAAAAGAAGAAAATTTTAGAAATGTACTCATTTTTCCAATGAAACAAATAATTTAAATAAAACATGAACAAATATATGTTTGGATTTTATTCTCTACATACATTTTTACAAGTTTTAAAACTTAGAATGAAAAATGACTCCATTTCTTTAAAACATGCATAAATAATATATATACATAATTTATGAATATTGCATCCTATTTATAATAATACCTTTAAGAAAATGTGAGAATAGGAAAATAATCAACTTACTCTATAATTAGATATTACAGGACTATAGGATTCATCCAATTCTAATATCTAATAAAATATATCAAAATTAGCCTTGAAGGAAATTTAATTATAGTTATTTCTTGGAACAAATCCCCAAAATAAAACTTAAAAACAGAAGCAATGATTGTAACCCATTATAAAGTGAAGTACATCAATAGAGAAAATGAGAAAACAAAGAAATCCAAGAACCCAAGTTTACAAACTAATTAAAGTTTTGATATTTCTGTACTAAGTATGTAGCAGAACTACTGAAGATTTTTAAAATTATGTGTAGGGCAGTAATATTTCATCATAAGACATTGAGCTATATACAATTCAATAACAATTGATTATACAATATTAATATAAACTACTAGGGTGAATAACAAAAATCAGTTAAAACAGCAAATCATATTTTCTTAAACCTAAATTATTCTTCTATTATCTTGTAAAATTAGAGAGATTTAAGTTAAAAAATTCCAGAGTTACAATAATTTTGATGTACCATTTTATTCATATCCCAATAGCAAATAAAAAGTTTCAACTAATTTATTTCAGAGAAAACCCACTTTTTTTTTTCATTTTGAATTCAAAGTATTTTTTCTATCCAGCCAAACGCTTTTAACATTTTTTCTAACTACTGCTATTAATACATGTAATGAAAGTTGGAATGCATTTTATATCAAAGCAAACTTTTAAAAAATAGACAAATTAAAAATTTATACATTTTTCCAATAATTTTCAACCAGCATTCACACAAAAAAAAGTATTTTATGAATTTCAATCCTGTTGTCAAAAAAACCATACCAACTTTTGTTACACATACACTGGTGTGCAAAAATTAAGGACGAAGTCGAAAAATTAGCATATCAGCTGAACGAAGAGGCAGAGCGGACAGAAAGATCAATCAGGAGATTAAGTAAGGTGATGTACGATAGCAAATGCGCAGATATGCAGGTAGACGTAATGAGGGAGTGTCTGAGTAGTATAAAGCATGTTGTCGGTGTAAGATCAGTATTTCTGGCAAAGAGATTGCACGTCGTACAGCAGTTAAAATCACACCGAGTTGCTGCCTCAGCGAGAAATGGCGAATAATCAATCTGTTAGACGATATCTGGATGCTTTTACCCGAGGTCGAATCATTGGGAAGTTGGAAGAAGGCCGCAGTGTGACAAGTGTGGCTGCAGAGTTCGGAATTGCTCACAGCATCGTTTCACGAATTTGGAGACAATTTCAAACTACAGGAACAGCTACCCGGGGGTTCAGTAGTGGTCGTCCACGAGGAACCACACCTGCAGATGACCGGTACATTGTCTTACAGGCCAGAAGAAACAGGCGGCAGACAGCGGGAGAAATCGCTATACATACGACACAGGCGACTGGACGACTGATATCGCGTTTTACCGTGGCCAGAAGACTGCACGGTGGTGGTCTGTTTGCACGACTCCCTGTACGGTGTGTACCTTTAACGCATGCCCATCGGAGAAGGCGTTCTCTGTGGTGCCGGGAACACCGGAATTGCAGAGACAATGAATGGGGACGAGTACTCTTTACAGATGAGAGCAGATTCAGTTTGAGTAGCGATTCTCAACGCATACTCATCTGGAGAGAGCAGGGAAGCCGCAATCATCCCTCGAACATCATTGAAAGGGACAGGTATGGAGGTCGCGGTGTTCTCGCTTGGGGAGGCATCATGCTTGGTAGTCGTACAGATCTTCACATCTTCAACGCAGGTTCAGTCAACGGGACCCGTTATTGTAACGAGATTCTTCTTCCATATGTGCATCTTTTTAGATGCGCTATGGGTCTGCAGTTCCTTTCATGGACGACAATGCACCATGTCATCGCACAGTAGCTGCCGAACAGCTCTTAGAGAGTGAGGATATTGAACGTATGGATTGGCCGGCACGATCTCTGGATCTCAATCCCATCGAGCATGTATGGGATTTTCTAGGCAGACGCTTGGCAACTCATACCTTAACACCAGTAACGATTCGGGAGCTTCGATTGGCGCTGCAAGACGAATGGGCAGCAATGCCTCAACAACTCATTGACATACTCATTTTCAGCATGGGCAGACGCTGTGAAACCTGCCTAGCACTCAGGGAGATCATATCCCCTACTAAAAACCGGATGTTTCTTGCTGGACACCCATCACAGGGATGTTTCGGCCTTCAGTCGCATTGCGCTCCATGCTACTTTTTCAATAGCTTCTTTTTATCCCTCTGATTTCTCTTTTAGTAAGTGTTGCTTACATTACACATGTCCTTACGTATTGGGGATCTTACGGTATTAAATGTGTTGATTTGGAAAGCTTTTGTACAAAGTTATATTGAAAAAACCGTCTCGTCCTTAATTTTTGCACACCAGTGTAGTTCAGTATCCTTGTAAATTAAATTGCACATGTGTATGTCAATTATTGCAGTATGGGTAACATTTTAAAAACTCTTCATGAATATTTTAAAATTTTTCTTTAAAAAATTAAATGATTACCTTTTTGTGGTAATTTGAGCACAAAAACAGTTTTAAATATTTTGTATACATTGAGTGCAAGTAAAAAATTTGTAAAAATCATTAAATCAAAGAATTTTTTTACATATGATAACCATGTCCAATTAATAAAAACTAACTTACAACTGCAACAATTCATCCAATTTGTATATGATTTAGGAAATAATTATTTTTCAAAGTCTACTGAGATGAAAAGATTCAGAAATATTGGTTTATTTACAGTGAAGTAGATAGCATATTCATACTGTAGAAAGAAAAAGAGAGAGTTTTTTTTTAAATATAAGTTTAATAAGTGTATTGTTTTATAAATATATAAAACAGGCAAATTGAAGATGAATCATATTTTTCATTTAACTTGTGGCTTAAGTGAGTGAATGCTAATTAACATAGCACTATAAAGCAACAGGGAGGCTATTAGTGATGGACCTCATAGTTTTGAGTCATAGCCAACTGAGGAAGATGACACCTGAACTAGCACCACCTTCTCCAAACTACTGCACTCCACCAATGGGAGGACTTTGATTCCTGACAGATTTAACGTACATCAACCTCTTTAGATGGTGGGTTTTCTGTGGTACTAGGGCTAACACTCATGACCTACCAATTAATTAAAATGTGATGTTAAGTTTCCTTTATATTTAAATATAAACGTAAACAAAACTTTTATTCCAATAAATAAAAAAATAAGACTCCTTTAAAAAATATGACCCTTAATAGTTAAGGCAATTTTTATTGTAATTGGACAAAATTGGTATCAATGTTAATTGATTAATTAATTGATTACATGTAACATTCAAAAACAGAATTTTTCTATGATGGAATCTGATTTTTTGATGCATTTAATTCCATACATTACCTTACATTTCAAATTTTGCAAATAAGTTTTTGAGTAATGAGATTTAAACATTGAGTCCCTGATGTTTAGTCTCAAAACTTTTAACAGTAAATATTTTTCAATTCATCCACAAATAATTATTTTCCAATTTAAAAAAGTACCAAAATCTAAAGTATAACAAATTTCAATTTTTCAAACCATAAAATTAAAATTTAAAGCAATTTCTCTAATAAGTTCAAGAAATATTTTATTTTTAAATTATGATTGGAAATTAAGATTTTTAAGTTCCTTTTACCACAATTGTGGTGTCTTTAGTTTATAAAAATTAATTATAATAAACTGAACCCCATAACAGTGCCATGGGTTTAAAAATATATATGAAGTAATCTAATAAACAACACCATCACATTCCCCTTCCCCCCAAAAAATAATAATCAGTTTTAAATGACATTTGGAACACACACAAGTACATAATTTATTTTCTACTCAATTCCATACACGCAAATTGATTTCACAATGGTAAAATTTTATTTCTCTGAAATACATTAAATCAATAACAGAACAATTTAGTTCTGTTTGAGCTATTAACGAATATATCTATTTTGCCAACCTGTTACGAGAATCACATGCATGTCAAAAGAGATTACTGAAATGGGTACCCAGTGTTTGGGGGTATAGCTATATAATCCTTTGGGGATTATATCAGGGGACTAATCCTTCAGGCCGGGGATGGGTGTGGGGCCAACAACCCAACCCTGTAAAAACTTTTCTGTTCCGAAAACTCAGGAACAAATTATCTGGCTATAAGATCTTCAAACATAAACCTAAGACTTCGATGGTTCAACTCTATTAACACTGATTTTAAGATTATATGGGTAGGAACTGGAAACAAAGAAAGCCGCTGGAAAAATGTTTTGGAGAAGGCCAGGGCTGTTGAGAATGATGATGTTACGAGAGTCATAAAAACCACAAAGAATCTTTCTTCTTTGGGCAATTGAACATATACAATGGTAGATAAAATACCTACTGAAGAAGTATAAATTTTCAGTGTTACGTAAAATGTGTGGCTATTAAATAATGAGATCAACACTGTTACAGAAGTAAACACGCTTCAAATGCCATGGACCAACAGCTATTTAGCCTGAAGCCTTCTCTATTGAATGCAGTGCCTCTTGTTTCTATTAACAAATCCATATATAACTGTAGCCTTCGTTTTTATTAGACTTCTTTATTTGCTTTGCCGGAAACATAAGTACAACAACAGAGAAAAGAACAGTTGTGAAATTCCACATCAAATTTGGAAAAACCACTACTTATAATTTTTTTTTTAAGTATAGCAATGAAGGTTTATTGCCTGCATGTGTTTTTGAGTGGTTTAAGTGTTTTCAAATTGGCCACAAAGATGTAAAAGATTATTCTTGCCTGGATCGCCCTTCCACATCAAAAACAAATAATATAAAAAAAAATGGTAATCTGACTCTCAGTTAAGTACTCATGTGATTGCTGAGACTGTAGAAATTCATAAAGATTATGTATGACAAATTTTATACAAAATTTAGGCATGCAAAAAGTAAGTTCCAAAATGGAGCCTAAAATTCTCACATTTGAACAAGAAGTTTGCAAAAATGTTTGTGTTAGGACTTTGAATGTCAATGAAAATGACATTCAAAATTATTGGAAAGGTTAATAACAAACAAATCATAGTTTCTTACTTACAATCCTGAAACTATGACATTTAAAATTATTGAAAAGGTTAATAACAAACAACAAATCATAGTTTCTTACTTACAATCCTGAAACTAAGTGCCAATCCATGCAATGGAAGAGTTTATCCACCGACAGCCAAAAAAGCTTGAATGAGCAGATTATAATTCCAAACAAACAATTCATGGGATTGTGTATCTTCATTGGGTTCCTGAAGGTCAAACTATTAATCAATACCACTAGTGAAAAACCATCAAAGAATAAGAAATGACCAGAATTGTTGAGGGACAAGTCATCGGTTCTTTACCAAGACAATGCACAGGGTCATTCTGCATTGTTAGCCAAAAGGTATCTAGCCAAGTGCAGCATCTCAGAAATAGAATATCCCTTTTATTCGCTGGATTTTGAACAATGAGATTTTTATCTGTTTCCCAAGATTAAATCTCCATTAAATGAGCATGATCCGAGTCCGCTAAAGCAGGGAAAGAGAAAGTGGCACACATTCTGAAGGAGCTCACATAAAACGACTTTTAGCACTATTTTGAACAATGGAAGATTCACATGGAGTGCTCTAGGGATAGAAGAGGGATGTAAATTGAAGGTGATAATAAGTAAATATGTATGAAATCAAAATAAAATTTTTTATAGCTTCAGGATTGTAATTTAAGAGCCACACATTGTAGGTATTTCTGCTAGTTATATACACAAATAGAGTAGGTAATGTCTTATCTAAGTGGTACAGTTACAAATTATGAATGTAAAAGAATATTATCAGACAGGGATTAGCAGGTTACAACCTGAATTAATTGCTAAAAATGTCAGTATAGAGCTGAGTTAATAACAGTAGTTTTAATCAGTCAAATCATCCTATTTCAAGCAAAGCAAGATATTGGAAATGCCGCACATTAAATTTGTATGAGCATGGTGCAAATTGAAAAAAAATACAACATTACTTATATGAATGTAAAAACAAAAAGATTTGGGATTGTTGAATTTTGTTTCATTTTATTCCCCATCATTGGAAGAATTTACACTTGGTTACACAAGTATTTCTAGCACAAGCATTTCATTCTGCCTACTTTGTTTCGCCGCAGTAGACGAGTGGTATAGGTATCGGATCATGGTTTGCCTTGATATGAGTTTGAGCCCAGTACCACTAAAGACCCGACGTGTAGGGCAGCGATGCGCGTTAAATTTGTCGAGAGCTGAAACGCCCTCCTGTTGGTGTGGTACAGTAGTTAGGAGAGGAGGGGTGCCAGTTCAGGTGTCGTCCACGTCACTTGACCATGGTTCAAAATCACGTGGTCCGTCGCCAAAAGCCCTCGTGTAGCTGAACAGTGCGACGTTAATATTCAATCAATCAATCTGACTACTTTGTTATAACTCAAAATATGGAAGCAAATCTAGGGGGCTATTTTTTGGGTTTCATTAGGACCAATAGTTATTCTGAAGGCCCAGATAACAGTTCAAACCTATTTCATTGTACTATAGTATTTAATCTGATGATTAAAAAAAACCCCGAGGACAATCTTTCTTCATAGCTGCTCTTTATTTTAGATAAATAACACACCCAACCATACAGAATAGTGCATCACAAGTTGATTTAATAAACATGAAGATGAAATGAAACAGCTGCCTCCATCTCCACAATTCAACATTATAGAATCTTTATCTTATGAGTGGCAAGTGAGAGGATGATTTCTTCCACCTTCATCACTAATAGAAATGGGAAGCCTTTTATAAGAGGAATGGTACAAATCAGAGGTTGGCAACTTTACAGCTGTGATGTGCCCAAATAATTATAAATAATAAATTAATCTGAAGCCCAGAGTGGCGGAGTGGAAGAGTATCGTGCTTCCATGCCATAGGTCCGGGGTTCAAATCCTAGGCTGAGCAAGGTCAACTCAATCTTTCATCTCTTCAGTGGGTCGATAAATGAGTACCAAGCTTGCTTGGGAACTGAACACAGGGGGTTTTATGTCGGACGGAGCACTCGACAGGAACATCCGCACATACACCCCAGCACCTAAGGTCACGCAAACTGAGATAGGCACAGCAGGCCTTGGCTGTTGCGCCACTGAGTTCAGTTCAGTTCAATGAATCAATCTATCTATATGATTCAGGGTGCCACACAGGAAAATATATTTAAAACAATTTGATTCCCTTTGCAATGCATTCAGAGTTAGGGAATAAAATAAAAAATACAGATTTGAAGTTTTATATTATACATTAATTACACATTATTTAAAGATATTTATTAAAATAAGAAATAAACAACATAAAATATAACTATTCCTACAGTATATCAAATAAAAAAATTACTTTTTTTATGTGAACTTTGCCCCTGCAAATCTCTATTTAATATGGCAATATCAATATTTGTGACTATCAAATTGACACGATTCTGAATTTCAGTCGTTAAACAATTTCTCTGTGGACTCAAAACATTTTTCTTATGAGAAAAGATTTGTAGAACCAAAAGCAGAAAGCAGAGCACATGCAATTTTCTTCAAACAAATAAATCTCACAAAAAAAAAGACATCTAATACATTAAAATAGCTGTTTACTTATTGCTAGGGTTATGTTTTAGATTTTTTTTGTAACTCCTTAAACGTTGCTTCCAATAATTTAAAATGTTAATCCAATAAGTTCTATTTAAAATTTAACTTGAATCCACACAAAAATTGACAATTTTGTAGAATAGTCTGGAGTGCCACTGAGAAGTTTACTATGAGACAAACATGGCATGTATGCCATAAGTTGCCAACACCTGATAAAAATTCTCATTATTTTATATGTTAGATCTATATACATCTACTATCGCGCTTCCATGCCCCAAGTTTGGGGTTCAAACCCTGAGTTGGACAAAGTCGATTTAGCCTTTCATTCCTTCAGTGGGTTGATAAATCAGTACCAAGCTTGCTTAGAAATTTAACATTGGGGGTTTTGTCACAGTCTCATCACCTGAATAAAACATCTGCTCATGCACCTCAGTGCCCAAGGTCATGAAATCTGAGAATTGAGTAGAACTTAGCTCTCATGGGCTATTGTGAAACTGAGCTAAGTTGTTTAGTATACACATCTATTCCATGTCAAATACGTACTGTTCGTAATGTTTGCTCCTAGTAGGAACTTCATATTAAAAAATAATAGTTCAGATTTCAAGTATTTTCATTATTCTAATTGCTACCTAAATTTAAAATTCTTATTTAAAATCTAAAAAATTATTTTGCAACAAATAGAAAATATCAATCTAAAGAGGAATAATTACACAACTAATGTAATAATATAAAATATTTAAATGAAAAATAAATATAAGACATCTGTAATGTAAAGCTACATTTCAAACTGAACACAAACACCAAAAATATAGGCCAGGGATGGCGAACCAATGGCACGCGTGCCAATGATGGCATGCGACAGAATATTTTGGGCACGCCATCGATCAAAAACAATTTGCATTTTAGCTTTAAATAATTAAATTTACTATGAAGTATTATGAACAAATGCGAGTGATCCGTCGCGACGCCGACAAGTCGGGGAGAAGACTCGTTTGTTATGTCTTGTGTAAATACTTCGTTTATTATAAATTGCTAATGATGCATAGTTTATCTACGTATAGTGTGTGTATGTAACTATTTCTTAATATATTCAAGTTGTTAAAATTTTTTTTCTAACGTTTACATTAATAGTTCAGCTTGTATACATCTAATTTATTAATGTGATCTAATTCTTGTCTTGTAAGTCTAATTGGTAAAATAACTCTCACTGCTTTATTTTTAAAAATTTTAATGACCTGAGACAAAAGCGAAAGAGCAGACACTACAGAAATCTCGTACAAGCACTCAATTCCCTAAAAACAAATAAATCTGCCCATGAACCCGCAGTCGTGCGCAGTCAGTAAAAAGGGTTTTTTTGGCAAAGAGGGGGGGAATCAAGCGAGAGCACATAGAATAGTCAATTTCATCGACACAACTGTACATTTAGTTTTGTGTTAAATTTACGATTTTTAACTGCTATTTAACATGGCTAGTTCAACAAAAAACAAAGTGCAAGATAGTAAGTGTAGCAGAGAATTTCAAATTTGGTGGGCTGAGAAATATGGCATGATCAATAAAGGCAACAAAGCGGTGTGTGTTTTATGTTCTGGAACAGTGGTATGCAGAACATCGTCTGTAAAACGGCATTTTGAAACAAATCACAAATCCTTTTGTGAAAAAAGCGAACCAGAGCAAAAAGAATTAATTGCAAGTGCAATAAAAGACAGATTTAAACAGTCGACGTCTATGTTTAAATATGTAAGCAAAAATTGTCACACAAGTGCGGCAAGTTACTCGGCTGCAAATGCCATTACTTGGCATGGTACACCATTTCAAGAGGGAGAGTTTTTGAAGGAAGCTTGGTTGGCATGTGCGATCTCACTTTTTGATGATTTTGATAATAAAGATAAGATAATTCAGCGTATCAAAAATGTTCCTCTATCTAGAAACACAATGAAAGATAGAATCTTGAAATTGGCAGAAAATGTTACAGAACAACAAAAAAAATGACATTAACTCCGCTCCTTTTATATCGCTATGTCTTGACGAAATATTGATATTACTAAATCGGCACGTTTAGCTGTCTTTGCTCGATATTGTGTAGGAAACATCATTAAGGAAGAATTAATTGCGATAACATCGTTGTTAACAACTACAGAGGGCACTTATATTTGTACGGCAGTAAGAAATTCGCTTGCTGAGAAAGAAATTGATTTGAAAAAAATTGTTTCAGTAACCACTGATGGTGCTCCAAATATGGTAGGCAAAAAAATGGTTTCATTTCTTTATTTAAAACAGACGTAGGACATTCGATTCTTGAATGCCACTGCATTATTCACCAACAAGCCTTATGTGCAAAGAGTGGTTTAACATCTCTTGATAATGTAATAACTTTAGTCACAAAAATAGTCAACCTCATATCGTCGCAGGCTTTAAATAAACGAAAGTTTGATGCTTTGTTGGATGAAGTCAATTCGGTGCATAATGGCTTAATAATGTATAACAATGTTCGCTGGTTGAACCGCGGGAACGTACTTCAAATATTTGTTGATTGCTTGGAAGAAATCAGACTTTCTACAAAATGAGAGCAAAACTGAACAATACCCACAGTTGATGGATATTATGTGGCTTTTAAAATTGATGTTTTTTACAGACATATGCCAACATTTCAATGAATTGAACATAAAGCTTCGTGGCCCGAATAAAACAGTTATCGTCATGATGGATCTCATTCGCGCTGTTGAAGCTAAACTATATGTTTTCAGAAACGATATTATTACAAAAAACTACAAGTACTTCCCAAACTTGAAAAAAATATCAAAGATTTAGATGCCCAAGAGAAACGAAATGAAGAAAAAGTTATTGATGATTTTATTTCCATAATGGATTCTTAAATCAAAGAATTTTCAGCGAGATTTTCTCAGCTCAAGGAATTATCGTAAACGTTCAAATTTATTATGTACCCTGATGTGATTTCTCTTGATAAACTGAACTTGTCTCAATTTGATTGATTGGAAATTGAAGAACTTGAAATCCAACTGATTGATTTCCAGTTTAGTTCAATATGTGTGGATTCAAAAATTTATTGAAACAAGGAAAAATTTGGAGTTGATTGAAGCAGAAAGATTGACAAGCAATATAAGTAAAAATACCAGTAGCAAAATTTTGGAAATATTAAACTTGATTCCAGATACATTTAACTGTTTGAAGAAGCAGGCTCATGCTATTTTAACCAGAATTTCATCTACCAATGCCTGCGAGTCATTATTTTCAGAAATGAAAAAATAACATCAAAGACTCGCTTAGAAACCGTTTAACAGACGACTCTAATTCAGCATGCATTCTACTAAAAGTAATATCTTATAATCCTGATATAAGTTATTTGTCATCTAATCTACAGCAGCAGAAATCACACTAATGTTATTTTAATTTAAATTACAAGTATAACTAAAACATTTACAGCGCAAATTGTATTTTTTCGTATTAATTAATTTTGCTTTGTTCGTATTTAATTTTATTAGTTCTTCAATAATCACAAGTCAAAATTATTTGATGGCACGCCTATAACTCATTAAACGTTTTTTTAGAAAAAAATGGCACGTTGACCCAAAAAGGTTCGCCACCCCTGATATAGGCAATTATACAGCATTTTAACAAAATAAAAAAAATCGTATCGTTCACACTCACCTTAAATGCAATTGGAATATCTACACCAGGAAAAGAATCCAGAGGAGGACAATCAGAATAGATAGATTTTGACTTCCAATTTCTCACTTCTTTATTAAAATTCTGAAGAATACAGTAGACTTTTCAATTATTTCATAGCAAAACAGAGATAGCATGCAAGATTTCCAATTTATTCAAAGTTTTTACAAAAAATTGAAAACTCCAGTATTTTGTATTAATACATTAAAATAATTAAAATTAGAAAAAAAAAGAAAAAATGTTGTAAAAACAAAATTCAATTAAGTATAAAAAAAATCATGAACAGAGAATATTTCAAAGATTTTTTATTACAGGCCAGTATTACACAGTAAAACTATAAGAAAAGTAGAAGAAAATAATGCTATGCAATTTAAATGGCATATTATGGATTTGAAACACTGAATAAAAATTAGTTTCTTATGACTCTTAAACAAGAAGGATAAATGGTATATTATTATCCTGCATTACAGGATTAACACGTACTAATAAACGAGGAAAGTTAACCATAATATAACATTCTGTTACTTGAAAAAAAAAACTAATATTTTATTGCAATTAATCAATCAAAACTTGCTTAAATATAATAATGTTACTATTTAGGAAAAAATAATAGAAGACTCACAATCTAGATGTTTCTGAAAGTTTAAGATGGTAAAATATTGTTACAAATTTTGTGTAAATAGTGTAAATAATTTGTACTTTAGTGTTTAATGCATTTATATTACTCTATGTCAGGGGCGGCGAACCGATTTGGGTCAACGTGCCATTTTTTCTAAAAAAACGTTTCATGAGTTATAGGCGTGCCATCAAATAATTTTGACTTGTGATTATTGAAAAACTAATAAAACTAAATACGAACAAATCAAAATTCTTTATTTAATACGAAAAAAAAAATTTTGCACACTGCATACTAGTGAATGTTTTAATTATACTTGGAATTTAAATTAAAATAACATTAGTGTGCGATTTCTGCTGTTGTAGATTAGATGACAAATAACTTATATCAGGATTATATATAAGATGTTACTTTTAGTAGAATACATGCTGAATTAGAGTCGTCTGTTAAACAATTTCTAAGCGAGTCTTTGATGTTATTTATCTCTGAAAATAATGACTCGCAGGCATAGGTAGATAAATAGCATACGCAGATAAATAGCATAGGTTAAAATAGCATACGCCAACTTCTTCAAACAGTGAAATGCGTCTGGAATCTAATTCCATGTTTCCAAAATTTTGTTATTGGTATTTTTACTTATATTGCTTGTCAATCTTTCTGCTTCAATCAATTGCAACGTTTTCCTTGTTTCAATAAACTTTTGAATCCATATTGAACTAGACTGGAAATCAATCAGTTGCATTTCAAGTTCTTCAATTTCCAACCAATCGAATTGAGACAAGTTCAGTTTATCAAACAAAATCACATCAGGGAATGTAATAAATTTGAACGTTTCCGATAATTCCTTGAACTGAAAAAATCTCGCTGAAAATTCTTTGATTAAAGAATCCATTATGGAAATAAAGTCATCAATAACTTTTTCTTCATTTCGTTTCTCTTGGGCATCTAAATCTTTGATATTTTTAAGTTTGGAAGTACTTGTAGTTTTTTGTAATAATATCGTTTCTGAAAACATATAGTTTAGCTTCAAAAGCGTGCATGAGATTCATCATGACGATAACCGTTTTATTCGGGCCTTGAAGCTTTATGTTCAATTCATTGAAATGTTGGCATATGTCTGTAAAAAACCTCAATTTTAAAAGCCACATAATATCCATTAACTGTGGATATTGTTCAACTTTGCTCTCATTTTGTAGAAACAGTCTGATTTCTTCCAAGCAATGAACAAATCTTTGAAGTACGTTCCCGCGGCTCAACTAGCGAACATTGTTATACATTATTAAGCCATTATACACCGAATTGACTTCATCCAACAAAACATCAAATTTTCGTTTATTTAAATCCTGAGACGATATGACGTTGACTATTTTTGTGACTAAAGTTATTACATTATCAAGAGATGTTAAACCACTCTTTGCACATAAGGCTTGTTGGTGAATAATGCAGTGGCATTCAAGAATCGAATGTCCTACATATGTTTTAAATAAAGAAATGAAACCATTTTTTTTTGCCTACCACATTTGGAGCACCATCAGTGGTTACTGAAACAATTTTTTTCTCAGCAAGTGAATTTCTTACTGCCGTACAAATATCTGTGCCCTTTGTAGTTGTTAACAACGATGTTAACGCAATTAATTCTTCCTTAATGATGTTTCCTACACAATATCGAGCAAAGTCAGCTAAACATGCCGATTTAGTAATGTCAATACTTTCATCAAGCCATAGCGATATAAAAGGAGCGGAGTTAATGTCATTTTTTTTGGTTGATCTGTGACATTTTCTGCCAATTTCAAGATTCTATCTTTCATTGTGTTTCTAGATAGAGGAACATTTTTGATACGCTGAATTATCTTATCTTTATTATCAAAATCATCAAAAAGTGAGAGCGCACATGCCAACCAAGCTTCCTTCAAAAACTCTCCCTCTTGAAAAGGTGTACCATGCCAAGTAATGGCATCTGCAGCCGAGTAACTTGCCGCACTTGTGTGACAATTTTTGCTTACATATTTAAACATAGACGTCGACTGTTTAAATCTGTCTTTTATTGCACTTGCAATTAATTCTTTTTGCTCTGGTTCGCTTTTTTCACAAAAGGATTTGTGATTTGTTTCAAAATGCCGTTTTACAGACGATGTTCTGCATACCACTGTTCCAGAACATAAAACACACCTTTGTCGCCTTTATTGATCATGCCATATTTCTCAGCCCGCCAAGTTTGTAATTCTCTGCTACACTTACTATCTTGCACTTTTGTTTTGTTGAACTAGCCATGTTAAATAGCAGTTAAAAATCGTAAATTTAACACAAAACTTTAAATGTACAGTTGTGTCGATGAAATTGACTATTCTATGTGCTCTCGATTGATCCCCCCCGCCAAAAAGACTTTTTTACTGACTACGCGCGACTGCGGGCTCATGGGCAGATTTATTTGATTTTAGGAAATTGAATGCTTGTACCAGATTTCTGTAGTGTCTGCTCTTTCGCTTTTGTCTCAGGTCATTAAATTTTTTAAAAATAAAGCAGTGAGAGTTATTCTACCAATTAGACTTACAAGACAAGAATTAGATCAAATTCATAAATTAGATGTATACAAGCTGAACTATTAATGTAAACGTTAGAATATGTTTTTTAAACAACTTGAATATATTTAGTAATAGTTACATGCACACACTATGCGTAGATAAACTTTGCATGATTAGCAATTTATAATATACGAAGTATTTACGCAAGACATAACAAACGCGTCTGCTCCCCAACTTGTTGGCGTCGCGAGGGATCACTCGCGTTTGTTCATAATACTTGATAGTAAACTTAATTATTTTAAGCTAAAATGCAGATCGTTTTTGATCGATGGCGTGCCCAAAATATTCTGTCGCGTGCCATCGCCATTGGTTCGCCATCCCTGCTCTATGTTATATTTATTTCATGTTAAAATTGTACTATTCACAAGCAGTGCCGCCCCTTACATTATAATGGTGATTCAATGAGAACTTGGTGGTAGAGTCAAGTTGGCATAATTTTTGGCGACCAAGTTGGTGGTCAGTTTGGTGACTTTGGCGACCATTTTGGTGAGTTCGGAACCCTCTGGAATCTTCTAGAAAGTAGTAGATCTCTCCACTAATGTCACGTTCAATGACACGAGCACTTATATTTCTAGAAGTTTCAGTCGCGCCTATAAAAAGATGCTCGCCAGTACGGTGATCAGTCCTGATTAAACCAGCGAGTAGTGAGGATTGTTTTGACTAGCGATTAGCTCGGCTGTGCTTGTGAATAATCTTTACTTACGTGTATTTTTAAACACTGTTTATTGTGTTTGATTGCTGTTGAAGGTGTGAAGACCTTCAGATAATTACCCTCTGAATATTGCCGATGAATCCCGTATCGAATGGATTGGATTTTCGATAATAAATTCGCATCGCTCTTAAAGAACTGATTATTTTTTTTCTTTGTGATTGTTTTTGCATAAAATCCTTGAACCCTCAGATCTACGTAACAATATACTTGTTTAGATGTTTAAATGTATAAATAAGAAAATAAATCTTTTTACATAATTATTGACATTGGAAAGTAAATGAAGATTTGTCAACTATTTAAAATCAGGATTAATTTAAACACTTGTTTGTTTTTTGGAATGATAGGAAAATATTTACCAATTTTTAAATAAATAAATAATCACAGTTACATCATTAGCTACAACCTTTTTTTTATGATTTACATAGCAGAAGTATCTTTTTTCCAATTTTATCTCACAAACATATCATTTTTATATACATCTTAATGCTTATTTTTACTTACTTTTATATAAGTTCTCAAGACTTGTCTTATGCAAATGAATACATAAAATGTAACAAACTAATGATCTAATTTTTTTATCTAATTATTCCTATAACTTATAAATCTTTTCAAAATAATGTTTTTTGATTGAAGAAAGCATAAATTTTCTTTTATAGGTATTAATAAACTGATAATATATTAACAAATAAAGGAATTAACTTTTAAAATGTTATAATTAATTATAGTGTAAATATCTTTAAAATTAATACAATTCTTACCAAAGTAGGAGATTTGATGCTCTTCAGAGAATTTGGTGGTCCCGAGTTATTTGTTATTGGGCTAACAGTTTTACAATTGGATGCATTAACGGCCAGACTTTCAGAACAAGCGTCATGCTGCAAATTTATAGAAAACAACACTAAGAAACGGCAAAAATATTTAATTTCTTTTAAATCAAAACATGTATTAAAACAAGAAATAAACTTTTATTCCCCTGATTCCTACTTAGTTTCAAAAATCAGTTTTCCTTTATTAAATTTTGTGCGCACTGGATATTCAGCAGGAATTTAAATTCAAAAGAAAAAAAGGATAATTTTTGTTCTTTAGTTTCCCAACAATGGATTTTATTTTGAATATAAAAAGAAGATAAGATTAACTTGTTACTTAAAAGGGTGAAAATAATCAAATTAATCAAGTCAAAATCAATTTGAAAAAACTGATTTGTCAGTCAGTGCCAGTTTAAGCTCATTTTGCGCCCTGGGCGCAGATCTACGAGCCCTCTTGGCACAGGCAGATCAAAATTTATAACCAGAAAATCTGGTAAGTCCAGCTTATCCGGGCCCCTGGGCGTAAGCCCCAATGGATAAACTGGCACTGTTGTCAGTTCAATAGAGTGTGAACAATATTTATAAGATAAATGCAACATGGAGTTCATTTATAAATACAGCAAAAATAATATTTTAAATGATAAATTTTGATCTTTTCAATGAATGTCTTTGACAAAACGAACTCCACAAATTAAATTTTGATTTACAAACATCAACTAAACTAAGCGTCATTTAAATTATAAGAACTAATTAAGTTTATAATTTAAGAACTTGATAAAAAGACAATATAATCTGCATTAATTACAAGTTAAACACAACTAAAATATGATCTAAAAAATATGTAACAAAGAATATGTAATATATGAAAGTATCTGTTTTTTCAATAATTAACTTTTTGGAATTTTTTTCAATAAATTATTCCTCTTTCAAGTTAGCTAAGCAGTAATGGTTGAATTTCTCTTGCATTATTTGAACATAATTTTCGACTAGATATTTGTTATATACATTCAAAATACACACACAAATAATTTGAATTAAGTTTTTATCAATAGGATACATTCGCTCCATTTCAAAGAAACTATAATACTTTAAATTCTTCAATAAATGCTACTCTATAAAATCGAAGATTAAATGAAATTCTACACAAAATTTTTTTATTGGCGAATTAAAATCTCTCCCCCCTATTATACTAAAATTACAAGGGGCTTTAAAATGTCAGCTTTGTGACAGCAACCTTAATACTAGAATATTAGATTTAGTATATTTAAACCAAGTCACACACACACACACACACACACACACACACACACACACACACACACACACACACACACACACACACACACACACACACACACACACACACACACACACACACACACACACACACACACACACACACACAGGTGCTCAAAAATATAGATTTACTATCAAAACCTTTTTTTTTTTCTAAAAAAATATTCATGTCCATAAGTTTATAATAAACACATAAATATGTGAAATCAATACTTAGGTACCATATGTCACACTTTCTTCAATAAAAAATAAATAATATTAGCAAAGGAAATGGACTTATAAGCTTAATGGGAAAATTTAAAAATGTAACTAATTTCCACGCTTCAAAATCAGTGGTAGCCAATTCAAAATATTAAATGCAAGAGCACTTTTCCAAATTTTTCGGAAGTTCCATACTGTTAGTAAAAGGAAAATAAAATTAAGTAGCAAAAAAGAGAATTTTATATAAAAAAGTTTTTAATCTTTTGAAAAATAAGTTTTATAACAACCATTATGGTAAATACAGGATTTTGTGTTCTTGGCAGTCATTTTTCTGCATCAACTTCATTAAACATTCATATAAGATGTTGCGTAATAATAAATTTTTTTTCTTTTTCAAAAAATAAAATAACAATCTTTTGAATCCATTTTAGCAGCACGTTCAGAAACATTGCTTTTCTGTTGAATGAAATGATTCGAGTTATTTTAAGAAATTATTATTAAATGCTTAACTGAGGAAACTATTATGTATAAATAATATAATAGTTCTAGATTATAGTTATTGAAGTCAAAGGGAAAAAAATCGAGAAAACAGAATTGTATGAATGGAACCAATTCTTGATTATTAAAAAAAGTATATGATCGTAGATGACAATTTAGTTGTATAATTAAAAGGATTTCAAGAAATTTGCTATAATAAAGAGTAAAAATGCTAATAAAGAGAAATTTACTATAATTTATCTTCACATCATTCCTTTTTAGTTATGACGAGAAGGTAAAAGCGAAAAACATTTTAATTTGATTTTTAAAACTCACATTTGCACTTCTGGAATATCTAATACTTCATTCATTCATAATGAAATGAAGTACTGGAATTTTTACACGAGGGGAAGCATTAAGATATTACATTGCAAGGGATATCCAGAATTAAGAATATATAAAGTTTTAGACAAATTTTTAAGTTTAGCTCAGCAAATAAATGAAACTTACTAAAAAGTGAAAGTGTAAAAGATTTTTTTAATCAGCCAAAAACAGATAATTAATATTTATCATTGAAAACAAATACTTATTTCTATGTGAATATGTAAAAATTCCTTATATCATATTGTTTTTTATCATACATGCAGTTTGTTAATACAATCTAATGGAAGACTAAGGCTGAAATGGTCAGTGGAATCAGACTTTGGAATTATAAACGAGAAAACTTGGAGAATGAAGGTGTACAAGAAGTCAATATGGAGGAATCTTCAAATGAAGGCACTGGCCCACAAGAGGCTATCATGTCAGATATGATGGGGTGAGTACCAATCTTTTCTAAAAAAAATATTTAAATATAATATTTAAAAATTACGCTATGAATTTTTGAATATATTTCATTAATTTTATTACTTTCAGTGAGGCAAAAACACAATAATCAATTATTACTTGCAGATGTATAATTATGCTTTAAGAACTTCTCAGAACTTAACTGTAATGATTACAGCAATAAAAAAAGGTACTTGCATATAATCACAACCTTATTGGCGACATTACATGAAACGAAGCGTATGGTTGCTAATTCAGCACATATGACACATGAGAAATCAGGGTTACCAACTTAGTGAGTTATCTTTAATGTTGGCATTGTTGAGATAGCACGTAAGTACCAAAAAAATTTCCAATGTTTCATTACAAAAAGCTTTTTTATGGATTAAAAAATAATAACTCTTAATCAGCTTTAGGGTGCAAATTAAAAAATACATTTTTTAAAAAATTATTTTAATCATTAAATTTTTTATAAATATTGCAATTATATGTAATACAGAATATATATTAATGAAGATTAACTCTTACAGAATAAACTTCTTTCTTTTGTTTGTTACATGTTGATGGAGTTCTTGAAGAAGTCGAAGATGAGATAGATTTAAAGGTATTACTATGATTATAAGTCTCACTCAGAGCTTCAGGAACTTTATTTTGGATAGACACTTGTAAGGTGCATCTTTGTTGACAAGTAGTTGGATTAGGATAAATGTTATTAGTTGCAATATTATTTGCTTGTGATAATTCAGTTTTTGTAGTTTTAGTAGAAGGTGAATACTCATAAGAGTTCTTAATGTTTTTATCCACATCAAATATATTTGATAAAGCACCATCTTCAACATTCTTAGTAAATAAATCAGGGCAATGAGATTCATAAATAAAATCATTGTTGAATGAACTATTCAAATCTGATTTTCGTTTTCTATGTCGCTTCCTTTTCTTCTTCTTACAATTATTCCCTTGAATAAGCTGAGACGTATTTGTAACAGCACACACCTCATTATCAGCATTAAAATTATCAGATTTATTATCCTCGTCTTGCTTCTCAAACTTTACTTGATTATTCTCATTTACTTCTATCAAATCTTTTCTGCTGCCTTTTGCAAAAGAATTGTTCTGATGTAATTGAGAGGAAGAATTAGTTTCTTTTACTACTTCACAACAATCAAAAACTACATAATCCTTTTTCTGTTCTTCCATCTCTAATGTATCTTTTGGTTTTGTAGAATGCAATGACATTTTATCCTCTTCAGATATATTAATAATTTCCTCACACAAAATAACTTCCTTTTCAGTAGCAATACATGGTTTAGTTTCAAAAGCAGATTTGTCACAGAATTTGCTCTGTTTTTGATAAGACTTATGTTCTTTGTTTTTCAGTTTAGGTGTTTCTACAAAGCTAACATTCTCAATTTCTGCACATTTTGTATTTGTTTTTTCCTTTGATTCAGTGCAAAGTAAGGATATCTTATCCTGTTCAGATATTTTACTAGCATCTTTGATAAACATAAACTCATTTCCAGCAACAATACTGTTAAAAGCAGATTCATTATCAAAGTGTTTTATCTTCTTTTTTCCATGAGATTTATAGCTGTGTTTTTTTTTATTGCAAGGTACTCCAGAGCTAACATTCTCAATTCCTGCATTCTCATTAACATATTGAATTAAAGATGGATTCTCAGTCATATTACTTTCAGCTAAATTTTTTAATGATAATTCATGTTTCTTTTTCTTATTAGAATCTTTCGCTTCAGTACCCATTATAGTAATGATGTCAGATGTAAATTCTTTTCTTTTTCGTTTTTTTGAAAAGTTTACTGTATTACTATTTTTTAAAGAAATTTTTGAATTTGATACGTCAGATGCACAGACATTCAAATTACTTGAATTATACTGTTCCAAATTAGGAGGTTCAATATATTCCAATCTGCAAAAGATAAATAAAACAATTTTGTACACAGTTCTCATGGAATAATGTTATAAAAAGAGAAGAAAGAATAAAGTTCTTTTTAAAAAAAATATATACATACTAAAAATATATCTGGTAAAATCCTAGTCTGGTACACTGCTGTTTTTGGCGCCAAAAAGCCATGTTTGAAAAATTGACGCCAGGGACGAAAACGAAGAAAAATCGGTCTCAGGTGGTGATCAAAAACCTAAGCTCCTCTTTAAAAATCCTAAAGAACGAGGTTTCCGTAATGGCGTCAGGGACGCTGAAAACACTTGTATTCACACAAAAGCATAAAATAAAACTGGGTTTACATAATGGCGTCAGGGACGCTGAAAACACTTGTATTCACACAAAAGCATAAAATAAAACGGGGTTTACGTAATGGCGTCAGGGACGCTGAAAACACTTGTATTCACACAAGTCGACATGTCGCAGCAGGGTCGTTGGTTGATGGGTTAATAGGAGAACCTGCTTCCCGCAGGGAAGCTCAATCTCCAATCATGATTTAACTGGATGAGTTGCATGAGTTCAGCTTTCACTTAGCCCTTTGCTGCTTTATTATAAAAATATTGTATGGAAAATTAAAGTGTTAACATGAAAAGATTGATAATTTACTTTTATGTAGGAATAAATGAGAATTTAAGTGTGTTGTGATTGATTAAATGCATTTGTGTTGTATTGTTATGTGTTATTGACTAATTAATTTAAGCCTTGTCCACTAGAGCGGACTTTAAGAAAATGGAGGTCGGAGAAACTTTCGGCACAGGGTTACCCGCACCGTCGGAAGGACCGCCTCGTCTGAATTTCGCCCAAAAAGAGCGGGGTTCGCAGCAGGGTCAAGGGCGAAAATGACCGATGTCCACTCTTTTCACCCGATTTTTTTTGGTTGACCGGTTTTAGGGTTACCATATTTTAGCCACCGGACTGGACAATCCGGAAGGGTTTCTATATTGTAAACTTTATCACCAAAAATTTGGCGCCAACATTTTTGTCGCCAAGCAGTGTGCTTGTCTAGGATCCACTACTTTCATAACAATACTTTCTAAACAAATTTTTACTTAAGTTCAATAATTCTAATTTTAAACATTAATATTTGAATTTAACACTATCAACATATGTTCGGTTTTGATACATTGCTAATTTCGAACGACTATCGACAGCACGGAGACCTATTACGGTGGTCGACAAAAAATATTCAAAGGAACACTATACTTCGGTTTAAATTATAATTTAAAGCTATAAAGTTAAATAAAGCACTTTGTTTACTTATGACAAATTTGTTTCTTAAAAGTATTTAATTGTTCAATTAAAATAACATATCTTACCTAACAGTGTCATTTTCTCTTAAAATCATGATGCTTTCATCTTCAAGAAGCAAACCATCACTTAAGTATAATTGAAAATCATTCTGCAAGGAAAACTTTTTGAATATCAGGTTTTTGAAATCTTTTATAGTTGCTAATTCAACCGAAGAAACATGCATCCATACATATTTTAGAGATTTACAATTCAATTGACAAACATCTAGTACAACTCTGATACAATTTGTCATTTTTTCATAAAAATCTTTGCTTTTCAAAACCAAAAAATAATTTACTGGTTTTTAAAGTATTTTTAAAATATTCAAGAATTTTTCAAATTATAGTACACTAAAATGTACTTTTAAGTTATGCTTCATTTCAAAATCCACAGATTGAGAAAAATGAATACAAGCAAAAAAAAAAATCTATTTCACTTTACTTCGATTTAGAAATATTCGCTGAACCACGACTGACTAAATGTGGGCGCATCTAAGTGGCCGTGGCTAAACGCTAATAATGTGTGTGATTACAAGGTTTTTCGGTCTAGCTGTCAATATATAAATCAAGCCATGTGCTTAAGCACCGATTCTTTGTATATAAGGTGGCTAATACCTATTAAATTAGTCTGCGCTTAATGTCCTTCGGTTAGTTTGGTGGAATGTCGAGACCATGGATGATCTAGTCAGCTGACCAGACTACATGGAAACAATCAATCAATCAAGCATCGTTATTGATGTTTTGCATCATTTTTTTGCATTTAGTATGACTTAAGTGTCCTCTTAGGGATCATAGCCTGTGTTGCTCTATATCCCCTTCAACCTTTCAATCAATCAAGTGTCCTATATATTCTGCCTCATCAATCAGTCAATTCATAATAAATAAGAATTCGTTTATAAATAGTTCACGTGTGTGAGAAAGAATGGGAAAAAACAAAAAAGGAGAGGATAGTTGCGAACGAATTTGCTTTCTATTTGAAGTAAGATTTGAATTTAACTTAATTATGCATTTTGTGCCGGTATTGCTAAATTGTTTCAAATACATTTTGTTTAAATTTTCAGAAGCAAAATGACTTATAGTTTAATTAATTATTGATGTCTTATTTCTGTAGTTTTTCATGGAAAAAACATTATTGTATACTGAGGAATAATGTCACCCTTCTACGTTTTATTCGAAGAAAAACGATTCTTTTGGCACAATATTTTTTGGCTGCAATGACACTAATACATAAGTAATAATGGATCTATACTTAAAGAGACATGGCCTTGGTTTGGAAATGTTTGAGTGTCAATAAATGTAAAAATACAGAAATTAACCTTTAAATTATGGATGTATTTATTAAAATTTTTTCCCTTTAAAACAGATTTAATTTCTAGTTGTAGAATAGTGATACTTATGTATTAGCATTACAGCAGCAATGATATCAAAACAACAAAGATTCTAATGTACTTTATATGAAAAAAAACTTATCACTCAGATTTTTGTGGAAAATGGTGCTGTTTGTGTGCTTTAATTTTTGTACAAGATATCAAATACATATTAGAACGGAGTACTAACATATTATTGCAACCATATGGGCAGCATTATATGAAATGAAGTATATAGTTGCCAATTTAGCATCTATGACTTGCGAAATCAGAATTGCCAACTTGGAATGTTATCTTGAACGTTGGCATTATTGAGGTAGTATGTAAATCAAATCTGAATTCATTAAAGAAACAAGAAGAAAATAAATACAGTGGTACCTCTATACAACAAAGTCGCTACTATACGTAATGAAGTCGAAGCTTCAATTTCTTTATAAACCACATAAAGCACATTTTAAATTCATAAGCACTATATATTTTAAAAAAATAATCACACCTTTTTGTAAATGAGTATATATTTATTTCATATATCTTACCTATGAAAAGAAAGAAAAACTGCAAGGAAAGATTTTGGATGCCTTTATCTATTTCCTGAAAAATTATTATTTTTCTTTGATGCTCAAGCACTTACATTTTGACATTTTTGAGATATCAGAAACAAAGTTACCAGTACAAATGGTCTCATCTCTACAAATAAACGGAGACTAATTCAAGGACACAGGGATACAAAACAATCCACTGAAGGGGACAGGAGATATCAAAGATGTTTCCAGTGAACTGGACAATGAGGATTAAAGGTTACACTTCTTGGATGAAATGCCCAGAATTCTATTGCTCTCAGAGAATTAGGCACCTAATAAAACCAATTCAAGATTTATGTGTTTAAAGAGAAAACTACTTGAAATGTCCAGAAATACTTTAAAAATAGGGAGAAGAAAAATTGAATCACAAGAGAAATAGTTCGTTATATAGAAATGCGCTTCGCAATTGGGAGGTTATTTTACAAAGAAAATCGTGAAATGTTCTTGGTTCCAGAAAAAGTTTGCTATATAGCAACATTTGCAATGTAGAGGTTCGTAATATGGTGGTTCAACTGGATATTCAAAGAATCACAGAGATGCAGATAACTAATATTTTTGAAGATTTGGATATTTTTTCAAAGCAAGTGGGTAAACTCGGATTTTTGTGGAAATTGGCACTGTTTGTGTACTTAAGGTTTTGTGTAAAAAATTCATTTATACAAGATATATATGTATTAGAGCTGGGTACTTTTGTATTATTGCAACCATATAGGCAAAGTTATATGAAATGAAGTATACAGTTGCCAATTTAGCATCCATGACAAGTGAAATCAGAATTGCCAACTTGGAGCGTTATCTTGAATGTTGGCATTGTTGAAGTAGTATGCAAATCGAATCTTAATTCATTAAAGAAACAAGAAGAAAATAAATACAGTGGTACAAGGAAATATGATTACCTTGATATTTTTATTTCGGGGTTGTGGAAGCTCACTGGCTGAGTGGTTAGTGCATCGCACCTCCACACCACAGGTCCGAGGTTCACACCCTGTGCTGGACAAGGTTGACTCAGCCTCTCATCCCTTAACTTAATGCAGTGGCATGGCATGAGGGCTGAGGTCTACTGTTCCCAACTTAATATATGCAATCTTGGTCCCTGAGCTGCATGAGCAGATGTTCCGGTCAAGTGGTCAGTCTGATGCGCAAACCCACAGTGTTAACACCCCAGGCAAGCTTAGTCCTCATATACCTGCCTACTGAAAGAATAAAAGGCTGAGTCAACTTTGCCTTGCTTGGGGTTTGATCCAGGCTTGCTTGGGAACACTGGGGGTTTCGCGTCAGACTGACCACTTGACTGGAACATCTGCTCATACACCTCAGGGCCCAAGGTCGCATATACCGAGTTGGGCACAGTAGGCCTTGGCTCTCATGGGCTGTTGCACCACTGAGTTAAGTTAATCCGGTTGTGTGTGTGCCATAGGAATGATGTATGCAATTTTTATATATTTCCCCCCCCCCCTCAGTAACCCTAGTAATTTCAGACAATTTCTGTTCAATTTCCTTAAAAATTTAACCATTTTCATTGCAATCTTTCTTCAAGATACTGTTTCAGTCTTCTGTAAACTGTTGGATATTTCTTATATCATTGGTGAGTATCGGTATATTTTTTGTAAAAAGAAATATGAGGGCTGTGTTTTTTAGTTATTGCTGCAAATTGTGCATTCCCACTTCGTTTTACTTTTAAATAAATGCATTTTTAAATTTTATTTTTTTGATAACATTCATTAAAGGAACTTGCATTTTTTAGAGTATTGCAAGTTATCAACAATTATGTATACTCAGTACTGATTAATTTTAATATATATTTTGCATTTATTTTATGCATAATCCAATCATATAATCCTATTATTATCTAAACTCTGTGGCAAAACTTTAAGGGGTGATAGTACACATCAAGAAAAACAATATTAAATAGGAAACTTAGGGTCCCAAATGTCTTCCAAAGGAGATAGGTGCCATTAAAGTTTAGGGTCTAAAATTTCAAATGATTATAAAAAACAGAAAAAGGGGTCGATTCGCTAGCGGTTTTCGCTAAAATTATTCTTTTTGTCAGTATTTTCTTAAAAAAATAAATTTTGAAGATAAGGCTAAAAAAAAGTTGATAGAGGGCGCTTTAGACTTTGGAGTAACGAACAACTATTTTTTACCATTATTTTTTGTATCATATTAAATGCTTTCATAAGCTTAGACTTAAACATAAATTTTAAGCTCAAAATTTGAATCGTTGGGGGTGGTTAAGTGACGCAAACGGAATTGTGTTCAGGAGGTGAAATTTGAAACTCCCTTCCCTCTGAACAGAGTTCAGTTATTCCCAATCTTGGTGTCGTAGACCAGTCAGCAACTACTACCTCCTACACGTAAAGTAAATGAGAGAGGGATGACAAAATTAAAAAAAGAAATTATTCATAATAGACAAGAGCAACTTCTCCACTCAAAATAAAAAGAAACTATTTGATGTATGAATTGTGACAAATCTATACGGAACTTTATCACTAACCTTCTGAGTCGACCTTTTTAGGGAAATTTAATTCCCTACCTATTTCCAATCAACTCCAAAAAGCGGACAGGATTCCTTGTTATGCAGATTAGATTAAGTATTTAAGTCAAACAAAATAGTAAAGTTGGAGCAGTAGGAGATGGAGATTGAAGCAGAAAGTTATCATGAATTTAAATTGAAGATTTTTTTTGTTGGAGATATTTAATCTCAAGAAGAGTTGAGATTCCGTTGGTAAATATAGATTTATAATTAAATCTCATTAAAGTTTTAGGAGTGAGATTAAAGTTAAATGTTCAATAAGAACATTATTAAATATAATTCTGGGATCTCTTATCGTGGTAATCTCTGCGTGATCGTTATTTAATAATTAATTAATTAGATCATTAATTAATTAAGATTATTTAAAGGATATTATCTTTAAAACCTCATAATACTAGTTAAATAAATTTGTTAATAAGTCTTTGATTCTATTTGGATAAGATAACCAAATAAAGAAAGTTGTTTATAAAAATGGCTACTGGTTCTTACATGACTCCTGTTTATTCTCCTTCTCAAAGTGAGGTCCCAGGAGACCTTCACAGAATGAATGATGACATGTAGAAAATGGTACATGCATGATTTTCTTGCGGAATCGCAAAAACTGCTTGAAAAAGCGCCCACCACAAAGATGCAGGCCTCACATTGTTGGCAGTGGGAATGTCGAACATTAGCAAATACCTCGGATTTCGCCTGCTAAGATGGCAATCCTCGCAACCAGGGCCTCGTCAGAGTCAACAGGGCTAGTGTAAACAAGACTCTTCATATGGCCCCAGAGGAAGAAGTCTAGGCAGGAGAGGTCAGGCAAGCGTGCCGGCCAATTTAGCAGACCACCCCGCCCAATCCATTGCCCTGGATATTTTGTATCCAATGCACTTCCCACATCTGCACTGAAATGTGCAGGCGCTCCATCATGTTGAAACCACATACGAACCTTTATGTTGGCTGAAACACTTTGCAGTAGAACTTTACATCCTTACATACAATTAGCACCATACAGTTAAATCCTTGTGTGCTACACTTTGCATGCAAATCGGGTATTTTAAAGGCAGAAATTGCTCATGTCTGTTATGAATAACTTTTTTATTTAGTTTTGCCATCCCTCTCTTGTTTATTTTATGTTTAGTGGGTAGTAGCTGCTGCCTAGTCTACGACCAAGCATCGAAGATCATGAATAACTGAACTGTGTCCAGGGAAGGAGGTGAGTTCAAATTTCACCTTCTGAACACAGTTGAGATTACACTACCTAACCACTCCCAACGATTCAAATTTTGAGCTCAAAATTTAAGTTTAAGTCTAAGCTTTTGAAAGAATTTAATGTGACACAAAAAATAACAGTAAAAAATATTTGTTCGTTACTCCAAAGTCTAAAGCGTCCTCTATCGACATTTTTAAGCTTTATCTTTAAAATTTATTTTTCAAGAAAATACTGACAAACAGAATAACTTTAGCGAAAACTGCTAACGAATCGACCTATTTTTCTGCTTTTTATAATCATTTGAAATTTCGGACCCTAAACTTTAATCGCAACCATCTCCTTCGAAAGATGTTTGGGTACCTAAGTTTCTTATTTACTATTATTTGTCTTGATGTGTACTATCACCCCTTAAAGTTTTGCCGCAGAGTTTAGATACACCCTGTATACAATAATTATTAAATTCTATTATATGATTATTATATATAATTAATATATTATATTATGATTTTTATAAATAATAATTTTTTATTACACTATTATCATGTATAATTATTTTTATATTATATTGATATTTAATTATTGATTAAAAATGGTTATTTTCAATCTATTCCTATATTCTTTATTTGAAGTATATTTGAATATATTTCAATACAAATTATTTTCCTGATGGTTTGTTACAGCTAGGCCATCATCTTGGATTCCATATCAGTCAACAACAAGCTGTACTTGGCACAGTTCAGGAACCGTGTCAAACAGTGCTTGGTGCGTAGCACTCTGATTTCAAATTAGTTCCAAAAATTATAAAGAACTGAATGTAGGAAAAAATGAAAATAAAAAACTAAAAAATTTGTATACCTATTCCAAACTTTGTATGAATTTCATGAAACAAGATGCATTTAAATAAATATTCATTATTCAAAGGTAAAAGTGAAATAAAGTAAAGTGAAACTTTACTATTTGCTGCCAGTAAAGTAAGAATTATGCCCGATAGATTTATTTTTGTGACCATGTAAAATTGCTCTGTAGAATTTGCATGAATTCTAATGGCTATCCAATTTCTTATCCTTTTGGTAAACAATTTTCATTTCACTTTGATTTGCTTATCTCATTACATGACAGCTATTTAATTGTTTATGTAATTCTATAATGTAATGAATTGTTAATATTTTAAATATAGGGCTAGTTGCAAAAACTAAGGCTACTGCCAGTGTTATTTATGTTCCACCACCTTTTGCTGCTGCTGCTACGAGAAGGAAAAAACAGAGCTCTTGGAAACACAGACAGAAAGTGCAAATTTGGCAATCCTTTTGATCCATAATTTTGAAAGCAAAGCTCTCATATACTTTTAAAAAGATGTTCGTACTCACCAATAATGTTCGTAATATATGTGTTGAAAAAAATGACAGAAGACGAAAGCTACAATATAGACCATGTAATGTATGGAAGTGGTTAAATTTGTAAAAATATCTAATTAAAATCATCTGAAATTTACCGGTTTACCATTACAGAAATAAACCAATAAAAAATTATAATTTGTGCAATGAGGAGAACATTCAAAATCAAGGTAACCATATTGTAATGTTATCAGCCGACTTGGCTAGTATAAGCAACAATTTGGCACCTAGCATACTGATATCAAATTAGTGCCTGAAATACATTATTTATTTCTGACATTCAGGAGAAGTCTGTTGCAAATAAGGTTCACTGAAACCCTGGAAGAAACATCCTCTTTACTACTGGTACCAATCAATCTGGCCATGAATAAAAATGTACATGTTTACCTTAGTCCTAATTTGAAAGATGAATTAGATTAGTTATCTGTAACTTGAGCAAAACAGATACAAGAGAAGAGTCTTGATCATCAAATATATCCAAATGGTTTATTCCATAATGATTATATGTGCAATTTTAAGATTAAAATATTAAAGATTTTAACTGAGTTTGTGAATTTCATGGCCTGTGAGTTTTATCTTAATACTTGTAAAAGCTATTGTGTGGAGTAATTAAAGTTTTTTCATTTGAAATATGAATAGGAATCTAGTTTCTTACCCATACTGTATATGCTTTAAAAGAAATTTACCCTCTCAGGCCTACATTCTTGTCATTGATGACGTCTCAGATTTTGCAATGATTTTATTCATAGATGTAATGATGTTAATTAAACAGTTATTTTGCCAAATACAGATTGTTATAATTATTATAATGCTTAATGTCTTAAGTTCTTAGAGATGAGAAGGTTATGCAGATAGAAGCTTAAAAATTAACCAACAAATATCCAATCAGCATGTTGTAAATCAGGAAACACACACACATGCACGTGTGCTCACACACACACATGCATGTGTGCTCTCACACAAACTAAATTATAATTAAGGATAAAAAAAAACTTTAGATGCATTTATTTAATGTTATATTTCAATATTAAACTTTTATTTGTAATCCTGATGCTGTTTAACTTAAGTCTTGATTTATATCAAACATAAAGTTTCTTAATCATCAAAATTTGCCATCATATTTTATTTTCTAAAGAAAAAACTATTATTTATTTCTTTGGCAAATTGCTTTATTTCTATATGTAGTTATAAGAAATAGCTATAAAATAAAATATTTTCATGCTTGAAACCTTACTTTTGACTATTTTGTGAGGCTGACATAAAAGTACCCAACAAGTTAAAATATTACATTCATAAGATTTTGTATTTAACATTAAAATGTTAATAAAATCTGCATCAAGTTTAAGGAAATTAAAATTAATTTGTAATATTCCTATTATTATATAAACCTTACCTCTTACAAAATGTATTTGTGCTTTTCTAGGCTGCTTATACTTTGATGATGTCTTGTCCATCAAATATTGGTCTGATTTGTAATTATGGTCATATGATAAAAATGTTAGCAATGAGGACTCAGACTAAGTTGTAAGTACAGACATTTCTAGATCTTTCATTTATATTTCAAATAAATTTATATTGTAATTTTTAAATGAAAAATTTATTTTTTATAAGTGATATGATTTTATAGTTTCAAAAATACAAACATTTGTGATTGATATGAATTTTGAAAAGGTCCTGTAAATTGCATATATTTCACTATCATGTTAGCATGATTTTACATTTTAAAAAATTGATAAAAAGTGATATTTATAGCATGTGTGTGTTTTACAAAAGTAGTTGCTATAATATAATTGAAATAATCAATGTCTATTCTATCTAAGCACATATAAGAATGCTCTAATTCAATATTTGAATGAAATATTCAGATTTTTATTCATGAAGTTTTTCAAGATTCTTTTTAAGGTATATAAGGTATGTCAAGATTACATAAAAGTAATTTAAAAATCAAAGGCTCAGTTAGAACTGTCCTATAAAATTTTACTCTAGTAGCCCATCAATGGTGCACAGCACAATATTTTGGGCACACTAGCAATCAAAATGATTTGGATTTTATTTCAAAATAACAAGGTTCACTATGAATATTACAAACAAACACAGCAGGGACTCGTTTATAATTGTCCTGCCTTAGTTACGTCTTGGACTACAGTTGCTCGTGATGCAAAATTTGTTTATGCATAGCATACTCAATTTCGGTGAAACTACTGTAATTTAAAGTTTATTTGTTGTATTTACGATTTTTAACTGTTATTTAATATGGATAGTTCAGCAAAAGAACAAAAAGTGCAATATAGTAAGTGCAACAAAGAATTTCAAACTTGGTGAATCTAGAAATATGTCATTATTAGTAAAGACGAAGCAGTGAGCATTTTATGTTCTGGAACAGTGGTATGCAAAACATCATCTGTAAAATGGCATTTTGAAACAAATCACAAATCGTCTTGTCAAAAAAGTGAACCACAGCAAATATAATTGTTTAGAAACCATTTGACAGATGACTCCAATTCAGCATGCATTCTACTAAAAGCAACATCTTATACAATCTTAATATAAGTTATTTATCATCCAATCTGCAACAACAGAAGTCACACGTATGTTACTTTAATTTGAATTACATGATAACTAAAACATTTATAACTATACAGAGCAAAAAAAAAAAAAGGTATTTTTTCATAGCAAATAATGAATTTTGAGTTGTTAATATTTAGTTTTATTATTTCTCCACATTAATCACAAGTCAAAATTATTTGATGGCACATCTATACCTCATTAAACACTTCTTTAGAAAAAAATTGGCACATTGATCCATAAAGGTTCGCTATTCCTGATCTAGTAGGACATCATTGAGGATAAAATGTCCATTCCATAAACATCTTTTGGTACAAATCAACTGAATTACAGAAAAGTGTATCTCCTTGGGGGAATCCATGACTTGTCCTTCACTAATTGTGGCATGTTTCTGTTTGTAAAAATGATGCATGAAATTTGTTAGAAAGTTCTACCTCTCAGAATACTTCTGCTGATTTTGATGATTTTCTCCATTTGAGCACACCTGGCATATATATTTCGCCTAAGATCCAGCCTATAAGTTTAGGCTTCTTCTACTGTTATGGAGTGAGGGGGGTGGAACCGGCTCAGAGAACCGGTTGAAGAAACGACAGCTGACTGTTAGAAGGGGAGTGTGGATTGGGGGAAGTTCCATGCGCGGTGAAACAGGCAAAGGGAAAGAGAGAACTTCGATTGATGACGTAGCGAGTTGGAGGTTGCTGACGTAACAACGATAAATTACTGTAGTGGGGTTTCTCTTCGTTTCAGAAGCTCAGAATGAGAGAGGATGCGTTGTGAGGCATACGGTGGGTGGATGGGGGAGATTTCGAAAGTGGTTTTGCGAGTTGATCGTTTTGTTGTTATGATAGGGGATGGAGGAGGGAAAATTGGAAGCTAATTCCGCAATGATGGTATGAATAGGTTCTACTCGTAGTTCCTCATGCAGGATGTATCTCGGTAAAAACCGAGGGGTTCTGGCTATTAATCTTAGAGTTCTATTTTGCAGTCTTTGAAGGTTATCGATGTGAACATTTCCTGCGGATCCCCAGATCGCGCAGCCGTACAGGAGGATGGGGCGGATGTATTGTTTGTAAACAAAAGCCTGTTCTGAAGTGATAATTTTGATTTCCTGCCGAGGATATCGATGAGCGAGTAGAACTTTTTCCAGAATTTTTTGGTAGTTTCTTCGAAATGAGGTTTATAAGTGAAATTGTCATTTAGTATGAGTCCAAGATATTTTACTTGAAAAGTCCATTCTATTGTGCTATTGAAGATTTGAAGGGGAGGAGGGCTATTGTGAGATCTGAGTTTTCGAAATACAATTGCATGAGTTTTGTCCGTGTTTATGGCTATCCTCCATTTGGTTAGCCATAATTCCAGTTTGTAGATGTAATTTTGGGTGAGGTTGATGGCCTCTTGCACCGTGTTTCTTGTACATAGAAGTGCAGCGTCATCGGCGAAGAGGCACACTGTCATGTTGTTATCCGTGGGAAAGTCACTAGTGTAGATATTGTAGAGGGCCGGACTTAAAATGGAACCTTGAGGTGTAGAAGCTAGGATTGGTCGTTGACTGGAGAGCACATTATTTAATTTTACATTGAAAGTTCGATTGTCCAGGTAACTATGGATAATTTTAATTAGATAGGTTGGGAATTTGAATAGAGTATCATTTTGTAAATTAAGCCGTCGTGCCACATCCTGTTGAAGGCTTTTTTTCACATCTAAGAACAGACCGACGGTGTAAGTTTTGTTGTTGAATCCATTTACGATGAGGTTTGTTGCTCGAAGTAACTGGTGCTGTGTGGAAGTTTGGCTTCGGAATCCGTGTTGGAAATCCGGGATAATATTGTTTTCCTCGCAGAGAGAGTAGCTGTTGATATGCTTGAGTAGAATTTTTTCAAAAATTTTTCCTAGCGAGCTAATTAGGCTGATAGGACGATAATTATCTTGGAATTTTTCATCTTTTCCTGCTTTAGGTATGACCGTGATGAGGGCTTGTTTCCATTCTTGAGGGAAGTAATTCTGTTGTAGGCAGCTATTGAAGATTTTTGTGATGTTGGTGATGGCGTTGAGAGGAAGAGCCTTTAATGCGATATTTTTAATTCCGTCTTTGCCGGGTGCTTTCTTGTTGTTGAGCTGGAGAATAATGTCCATTATTTCTTGTGGTGAGGTCAGTGGAGCGGTGTAGAAAATTATCGACTCGTTCTTTGACATGGTCTATGAAGTCATCGTCGTAGGGCACAGGATTTTCTTGGAATGAGCTCTCTAGCGAGTCCGCAAACAAGTCGACTTTGTCCTGAGTACTGTAGTGGAGGCCCATGGGGCAACAAGAGGGGGAACATGAAATGTTTTTTTTCTAGATACTGACTTAACTAATTTATAGAGAGAATCGTCATCAGGTGTAGCTTCTATTAATTATTCAGTCCATTTATTATTTTTATGGTTATTTAGATCTTTTTTAATTTCTTTTTGTATTCTATTTAGTTGGGATTTAAGTAGGGGATTTTTTGTAATTTTTGCGATGCTTTTCTAATTCTATTTTTTGACTTAATTTTTTCCCTGATGAAGAGGGGGATAAAGAGGATGGGTTTGTTAATACATTTAAAAGTTGAGCTATTGGAGAGGGCACTATTATAACAATCATTAAAATTTTTAATGGCATTTTCTATGTCGTTAGGATTGGAGATTCTAGGATTTCCTGGTAGGGTGTTAGTAAGGATGTCCTGGAATTTATACCAGTTAGGAAAAGAGTAGATACTGAGGGCAGGTGAGGTATAGTTATCCAAGCTCACCTCAAAGAGGACAGGGTTGTGGTCACTAGAGAGCTCTGGAATAGAGGAACAATCTGTTACGGTCATACCTTTGCAGATGGCTATGTCTATTGTTGTACTTCTGCAACTGCGATGGAAGGCGAGTAGGTTCCGGTGGGGCGAGAGAGAGTATCAGTACTGTCGCAGAATCTACGAATAATATTTCCTGCGGCGTTCTGTTGAGTGTGGGGCTCCAAGATGCATGCTTTGCATTCAAGTCTCCGGCGACGAGGACGTAACCTTGGTTCCGGAAGATTCGGTGCAGATCTTGCTCTGAGATGGATTTCCTTGGGGGACGATAGGCTGATACTATTGTTATGGGATGATAATTTTGTCGGATGAGCTTAATGGTGGTGGTTTCCAGGTTATTAGTGATGAAAATTTGGTGATGCGGGATACTCTTAATCATGATGGCTGTTCCTCCCCCTCGGAAGGTGCGGTCTGTTCTATAGATGTTGTAATCCGGGAATATGAAGTTATGGCATGGTTGGAGGTGGGTTTCTTGGAGGTTGACGATGTCAGGGTTCCACTCAGCGATAAAACTCCTGAATTCTTCAACTCTTGATCTTATTCCATTGGCATTCCAGGAGATTACCGTCAGATTGGACCTGTTTCTATGGCGGGGATTAAATGTTAATTTCGTTTCCTAGCATTTGACGAATGGCTCGGAGACGGCCGTACTTTATGGGGATGGTGGTGGCTATTTTGATAAATTCCTCGAGCAGATCAAAGGTCTCTTTCACTGCGGGGGAGTTTAATTGGTTGAAAATGTCTTCTGCAGACTCGACGGATGAAGGGGCTGCTGAAGGTGTGGCTTGGGACGGCTTTTTGGAGGTGCTGGGGTTAGGCTGTTGGAGTGGTGTGGCGTTCTTTGCTCGCTGCTCCCAAAAATTGACCTTGGGTGGCACAGGGGTGGTGAAGGTGGTTTTTACGGGCTTGGTGGCTTTTTTATTAGTTGAATCTTCCTTTTCTATTTTATTTCTTGGGTTTCTGGGGCAACCCAGGAAGCTGGCAGGGTGCTCTCCTTCGCACAGACAGCACTTGGGTTTTTGGTCTATGGGCTTGCTGCATTCTTTAGCCATGTGATTTCCTGTACACTTAACGCATCTGGGTGTGCGAGTGCAGAATCTGCTGGAGTGAAAGAAGCCTTGGCAACGGAAGCATTGGGTGGGCCGTATTTAGGTCTGAGTGATTCAATTTTTACTTTCATGTAGCCTATCTCGGTGACGTGGTAGGCTGCTTTGTTTTCTTCGGCCTTGTCCATCGTTATGAGGAACAAAGGCATCTCTTTGCCGGTTTTTTTGCTGGTCATTATGTGACACTCGTTTACAGTGATGTTTTTTCCGGCTAGGCTTCCTATGATTTCTATTGGAGACATATCCGTTGGCAGGCCTCTGATGACGAGGCGGAGCTTCTTATCAGGTAAAATGTAGGTGTAAGATTCTAGACTATTTTCCTCAATATATTTTCTTATTAGGTGATAGGCATAGGCTGTTTGGGGGAAGATACGGAGTTTCGATCCAATAAGTTTAGCTTCTAATTTGATTTTAGTCAGATCTTGGAGGTGCTTTAGTAGGCCAGCTTGGTTGGAGCGTTGTCTATGGTGATGGGGGGAACGTGATGTTTCTTGGGGGTGCGGCTGCACCTGGAACCTCGTTCTGAGTGGAGGTGCCTGCTTGGGCTGTTATGTCCATTTCTTCAACAGAAAGTTGGGCGAAGCGGTTTTCAGTGGAGGTGATGTCGGTGCGTTGCTTTTTCGCACTTCCTTCATCCTCAGTTTCGGTAGCTTTCCTGCCTTTTTTTCGAAGGACAACTTGAAAAGGTGAGTTAATTGGTTTTGGGGGGAGTCCCCAGGCATCAATTTGGGCTTGTAAAATCTTGGACTGCTCAGCCAGTTCCTGCTTTCGTTGGTGAGAGAATTTAAACCTGGCTTTTCGTCGAGGACATCACTCAGGCTTCGAAGAGCGGCAGATTGTTCTTCCACATGGTTGAAGGGGAATTCTCTGAGCTTAGTATCAAGCTCCTCGTACTCTTTTATGACATTAGAACTGTCATCGGAGGTTCTACTTTCGTTTAGGTGGACGAGTAAATTGTCCATTCTGGTTTCCCATAATTTGTGAAATTCCAGATATGCTGCAGTGTAGGCTTCTTGAGATTGTTCAGAGTTTTCCATAATGGGATTATTAAGTCCTATTCCGGTCCAGGTCGTCAGGGTAGTCAGTATGAAAAAAAGATGAATCGATTGGCTAAGCCAAACGATTTCTGAAGTTAAAAGTCTACAGTAATAATACTGTAATCACTCTTCCTTAAAAACACTGTCAATACTTTGCAAAAAAAAACTGTCGGACGGGTTAAGATTTGACGGGTCCATTTGAGCAAATCTTGTGTTTCTGTATGGGAAGTAGATTATTTGGAGAAGAATAAGTCACAAGTAGCTAATAAAGTTTGCATGTAATAGTTTTTTTCAATAATTTATTTTTATAGAATTTTTGTTAGATTATATTTTTATACCAACCTAATTAGTGAAGCTGGAATTTGGGGATGAATAACAATTAAACGTATTAAAAAATTGAAAAAATAGTCCTTGGAATAAGAAAATGTACTTAACATTTATATTCTACCAAAGTTCTGAGATACATATTATTATAATTAGAGATACTGCTGTATTAGCAAATCCTGATTTACATATAATAATCAGATGTTTGCGAAGATGTAGAATATTGAAATAAAATTAGGAGTCCAGAGCTGCAGGAAATCTTTTGCAGCAGTTTCCTTTTTCATGTGGATGCATAAACTAATTAAAATATTTTTATGGTGCATTTTTTTATAAACTACTGTTTTTCTGTGGGTAAATGTTGTGAGTTGTAAAACTGTTTATTGATAGGCAAACTTAGATCAGCAATTTGTTGGTGATAAAAAGATTTGGTTTGTTTTGGTAAATATTGCACTAGCTATTTAAAATGGAACTTTTTTTGTTTCAAAATACAATATTTTTTGAGAAAAAATTACATTTTTATAATTTAACCTTTGTAAATCATTCAAAAATTTAATGTCTTAACTTATGATCTTACATATAACATATTTCTTTATTGCATCCTTATATATTTCTATTTGTGTAAATAACCATATAATGAGTATTTAAAATTTGCATTTTTTCAATTAGAAATAACAAAATTTTAGTTGTACTCAGGTTAATCATTTTGATTAAAAAAACATTTCTTTTACCTTCACACTCAAATTTGTGCATGATACACTATATATGTGATACCTATATAAAATGTGTTTTGTTATTTACTTTTCTGATTTATGTGTGTTTTATGCACTTTATTAAAAAAAATAATGTATAATTCATTAAACAAATTTTTTAGGGGACCATATATTAAAAGACAAATTTGCAAAAGGTGTCATTTGATTTTGAGACCTGGTATCACATCAAAAGTGAAATTAAAAAGTAAGTTTAATAAAAAAAACTCCTAAAAGTTGTAAAATGAAATTATCTATTTTGCTCTTCAGATAATGGTAACATTGCTCTCAAATTTTTTTAAACATTCAAGATGCAATTAACTAAAATTGCTTGAAATATTTATTATACTGAAATTCAATTTCTTCATTCTCAGCAACTTTCTATTTTAAATTAAAAAAAAACATTGATTGTTTTCCTTGTGAACATTTTAAAATCAATATTTTACTACAAATAAATTAGCATATATTTTCTTATACATTTTTTACTGAATTCATACTAGATATTTTGAAAATCACCAGAAAAACTAAAATATACCATAATAATGTCAATAGTTTTTGAATAATTCTGGTTTAATGTACTATCGTTCTCATCTAGAAACCATTCATTAAGAGTTTGATTACTATTCTATTTCTAGATGGTAATAATGAAATGCTAAAATTGCATATTTTGTGACTTTTAACTTAGATGGAGTTAAGTTAGTTTACAAAACTGAGGCCTTTTTGCACGTATTATCTTATCAATAAAATTTCAATTGAGAACTTAGTGGAATGATTTTTTTCTGTGCTGTCACAAAATGTATAAAATTGGTCTTATCAATGTACACTAGTTTCTTTATGTGCACATTAATAAAACTGTATTTTTTTGTTTCATTCAAGGAATTTTTTAAAGTGAACAGTTTCCTGAACAAAGTTTATATGTTAGTCTCTCAAACAATTGAAAGGAAAAAAAGAAATTTATAAACTTTTTTTTATTGCAAAGTGAATTGCTTTGTGTAATTTGTTTCTTGATCTTTTATAATGGGGTACTTCAAATAATTTTGAAACTTTTTGTAGAACATGCTATTTGATTTTTTTGATTTTAAGAACTTTTCAACCTCTTGGTTCCCAAAATGCCCCAATATACTTTTGTTGATTAAAAAGAATTTTTTTTAAAGTTAAAAGATGAAAACAGATTCATTAGAAAATGTGTAGAGTAAAAGCTGAAAAATTAAATTATAGAAATTATAACGTTCTCAGAAGCATGGCAGTAATTATATTGTGAATATGCTTTGCATAGAATTAAATTATAGCTGCCCAAGTTTATTTCTTTGTTTATCAATGTTCATTATATTTATGATAATTTATAAGGTATTAGTAATTTTTTTTCTGTTTTTCCCAAGATATACATTTAAAAAAATAAAAATTAGTAACTTTTTAAATTTTAGGTAAAAGCACAAAGCATATTGAAGTAACATGTTGTTTTTGTGGTACGAAGAAAAGATTTCACAGCAATCCTAATCACCAACTATTTTACGACAAAATAAAACAAATAAATTAATATTTATGACAATCCCCCATGTCGTGTATTCATTGTGTTTAAATGAAGAAGCATTTTCATTACTGGAACAAATACTATTTAATGTTCTTACTTTCCACAACACAAGGGGTCACTTAAATAAAACAACAAAACAACACACATCCATTATCGTTACAGAAAATGGCTTAAGGACGGAAACAGGCTTTTCCTGACTCCACGTGTACACATCTTTCCCCGGTAGCGATCCAGGGCAGAAGAGCGAGGGGAACGAGTTCCCGCTTCTCTAAAGAACAGGTGGTGCCCTCTGGCTGCCACTAATCATCAAGGGAAGGCAGGGTTTAAATGTAGTTGTTACATTCTCCCCTACACCGCCGAAGACCGTCTCGGCGAGGGGGTGTACTAGCAGACATTAGGAACCCTCTAGGAACCAATGGCTGTTTGCGTGGCCTTCCTCTTTTCTTGAGAGGTACTACAGGAGACTGGGTCTCTGTGCCATTCAGAAAGGGTGTTAAAGCTGATGTATGGTAGACACCTAAAGGTTCGTCAGGTTTGTTACAACTGGCTACTACGAAGGTAGTGGGAGATCTCTGGGATAGCACAATGTACGGCCCGTCTCTCCTAGGCATGAGTTTTGCACTCCTGTTCTGACTCGCTTTACTTAATGGGTGAAGTTTTACCCATACCAGATCATTAACTTTATAGTTAGGACTTGGTCTGCGTGATTTATCTGCATATGTTTTTTGACGATCTTGACTCATCTCAATGTTTTCTTTAATTTGTGACATGTATCCTTCAAAACGTTTTAAATAGGGTGTAAATTCAGGCACAAAATTATCGTTATGGATGACGGACCGTAGATCAGTATTTACTTGGTCCAAAGTTCGTAGTTCTCTGGCGAAGGTTAGGTATGCTGCCGTGTGATCTGTTGACTCGCATTTTGAAGTATTCAGTGCAAACCTAATAGCTGGTAGCTTTTCAGTCCATAATGTATGGTTGTTACCTACCATCATTGCCAAACAAGGTTTCAAATCCCTATTTTTCCTTTCGACTGGATTTGCCTGTGGGTGATATACGGGAATGAGACTGATTGATATCCAAGACAAAACATAACTGTTGCATCACCGCACTCACAAATTGAGTCCCATTGTCACTTATTAGTCTACGGGGCACTCCGTATCTTAGGAAGACTTCATTTAGAAGTGTCATGGCACATTCTTTAGCAGTAGCTTGCTTTAATGGGAATAACTCTACCCATTTTGTATAATCCTCCACTATGAAAATCCACTTCATACCTTCGGTCGTTTCTGGTAAGGGACCAAAAAGATCAATAGCTATGCTCTCAAATCGTTGAGCTGGAACAGGGGTCTGCAGAAGACCTGCAGGTTTCTGATTCGTGGCTTTGTATCTAATGCATTCTGAACAGCTCTTCACATAATCAGCAATAAATTTCCTCATACCAGTCCAGTAATATTTCGAGGAAATTCTGGAAAAGGTACCATCAGCACCTGTAATGTGCAGCGGTGGGAGCATCATGGTGCAATTTTAATATCTTCTCTCTCTCATGAGTAGGGACAACTAGTTGAGCTTCTTCAACTTCAGCATGAGGTGAGTACCGGTACAGTACTCCCTGATTCATCACGTACCCTCTCCCAGTCCAATTGGCAAAGTCAACTCCCTTGTTGGGATTTTCAAAACAATCAACTATCTTTTTTAGCTCAAGGTCCTTCAATTGTTCTGTTCTTAGCTCATTAGCAGTTCTCGTCGGGAAATCAATAATTATAGTTTTTAATTCGCAAATTTCTTCATCTCAATACTCTGGCCTGGAAAGCGTATCTGCAATAAAATTGCATTTCCCTGGAAAATAGTCAATCTTCAGATTGTAAGATTGTATTTGAAGTGCCCATCGCGGGCTAATCTTCCGGTTGGTGATGTTAAATTCATCAGCCACTTTAACAGTTGGTGGTCAGATGCCACTGTAATTTCTGCCCCTTCAATATATCCTCTAAATTTGTTTAAGGCCCAGACTACAGCCAAGGCTTCTCGCTCTGTTGTCGAGTAATTTTTTTCAGCAGAACTCAAGAGTCTACTGGCTGTTCATCGGTGGGGCTTTCTCCTTGTAACAGAACTGCACAGAGGGCGTAACTGCTTGCATCCGTTCGGATGATAAAAGGCTTTTTAGGATCAACTTGTCTCAATATTGGCGGGGTTATTAAACATTGTTTGAGGGTTTGGAAAGCTTGTTGCTCAATTTCACTCCATTTCCAAGCAGTACTTTTCTTTGATAAGTTGCTAAGGGGTCTAGCAATATCTGAAAAATTCGGGATGAATTTTCTATACCATGAGCAGGTCTGTAAAAATGACTGTAGCTGCTTTAGGTTTCTCGGGGAAGGAATGTTTTGTATCGCTGCAGTTTTATCTTGATCCACCTCTATTCCCTTAGGACAGGGATGGCGAACCACTGGCACGCGTGCCATGACACAATATTTTGGGCACGCCAGCGATCAAAATGGTTTGCATTTTATTTCAAAATAACAAAGTTCACCATGAAATATTACGAACTTACAAGAGTGATCTGTCGCGGCGTGGTGAGAGCACACTCATTTGTTATTGTTTTGCCTTAGTTACGTCGTGGATTACAATTGCTTATGATGCAAAGTTTGTCTACGTATAGAATAGTCAATTTAATTGTATCAAACGTATTTTAAAGTTTATTTGTGTTATATTTACGATTTTTAAGCGTTATTTAACATGGTTAGTTTAGCAAAGGAATAAAAAGGGCAAGATAGTAAAAGAGAATGTCAAATTTTCTGAATCTAGAAATATGACATCATTAGTAATGGCTGCAAAAGCGCGGTGTGTTTTATGTTCTGGAATTGTGGTATGCAGAACATTGCATGTAAAACGACATTTTGAAACAAATGGCAATACCTCTCGTCAAAAAAGCGAACCACAGCAAAAATAATTAATTGCTTAAAATCCGATTGGCAGATGGCTCCAATTAAGCATGCATTCTACTAACAGTAACATCTTACAATCCAAATATAAGTTATTTGTCATCCTATCTGCAACAACAGAACTCACACTAATATTACATTAATTTGAATAATACGTATAACTAAAACATTTGCAACTATATATTGCAAAGGGTATTTTTTTTGTATCAAATACAGAGTTTTGTGTTCTTTGTATTTAGTTTTATTATTTTCTCAATAATCAAAGTCAAAATTATTTGACGGCACGTCTATACCTCATTAAACACTTTTTTAGAAAAAAATGGCACATTGTTCCAAAAAGGTTTGCCACCCCTGCCTTAGGAGTTATCCAAAGTATTTTACGCGAGAGCAAACAAACTTGCATTTTTCTCTGTTAGCACATAATTTAAATTTTTTAAGTCTGTCAAAGACCATTCTTAAGTCCTCAATGTGTTGTTCAAACGTTTCAGACAACACAACGATATCGTCTAAATACACCAGGATATTTACATTTGGCAATCCATTACGAAACAGGTCCATAAGACGCTGAAAGGTTGCTGGGGCATTGCGAAGTCCAAATGGCATTCTTTTGTACCTAAATGTACCAAAAGGGCAAACGAATGCAGTCTTGTCCTGGTCCGCTGGATTGACCTCTACCTGATGATAACCGGATTTTAAGCCAAGGGTAGACATAAAAACAGTAGATTTAGCATCATGTAAAAGAACATCCATGAGGGGCAGTGGATATTTGTCAGGTATAGTAATCGCATTTAGTTTACGATAATCTATGCACAACCTAACAGTTCCATTAGACTTGGGTACTAAAACTACTGGGGCTGCGTATGGGGACTCGCATTCTTCTATAATATTATGAGCCAAAAGATTATCAATTTATTTCCTTAAGTGTTCTTTCCTGTTTGGAGATAGTCTATAAGGTGCAGTTGAAACTGGTGGGTGGTCACCTGTGTTTATAAAGTGTTTTACGAATGGAGTTGGTTCTCCCCCTAGTCTGAAAACATCTTTACTTTCATTAAGCAGGACCATCAAATCATTTCTTTCTTCTACATTTAGGGCCTGTCCTTCTTCTTCTCGCAAATGGAGATAATAAGGAATTTCGTAGGTACTTTTTGTTCAATTGAAGATTTCTAAAGAAAATCCAGGCACAATGAATGCTCAGAGTCTAGTGGCTCAAAATTTATTGTTGATTTATAGCCACACACACACAACACAAATACATATTAAAGAAACTAACTATATACATTTAATTTTAAGTTAACACCATTTTGTTTAAATCATCGCCAATGATCCCGCTTATTCTCCCATGTCCTATCGCTCCGCCATGTTGGTCCCTCCTCTGTCTCGTTCCACACCAAGTCTCTGTCTTCTCGATGGCCGCGCCACCTATAAAGAATTTTAAACTTCCTGGCGAATCTTACATGCCCCACCAACAGAAGCACATGCGTCATCTTCAATAACCAGGTGCTACCAGAAAGGTTAGTCACACACACATAACATCTAAACCTTAGTTAAAGAGAGAGTGCACTATCTTACTATGAATATCAAGTTACTCAATGACACTCTTTAATTAGTTCTAAGAGTACACAGGTAAAAAATATGCTAAATACGTAAGTAAGTCAATGATAGACGGTTTCCTAGCAAACTATGGAAATTCCACTTTTAAATGAAAACTACATTTGACATATATGCATATACAACACTAACAAAAAAACAATAATAAGAATAAGTATACACTATATTCCAAAACAGCTAATACATAAATCAATCAAAATAAAGGTTTTCTAAATACACTATGAAAATTCCACTTTTAACCGGATCTGACGGTTACCATATACAATATTAACACCCCAAAAATATTAATGGGAGTAAAGATACATTATGAGACAGTCTCTGCTACTCCTCTTTCCTCGGTCCCAATATAAGCGATGCGAGGCTTTATCTCCCCGAATGGTCACTTTCGGTTTGGCACGTCGTTTTAAACAACGTTTCTGAAATTCTATTTCACTCTCCCTCAATTTACGTGCAAATCCCTGCTTCATCCACGCTGGTCGCTTGACATCATTGGGCACTGGAACGCGAAGCGTTCCTCCGTCCCATACTTAACGTATTGGGCGCTTGATGTTGGTTGGCCTGCTTTTGAGATCGTGTTTCCTTATTGGTGGACATGGAAGGAGACAGTGGGCGGGGCGAACTGGTGATTTCGGCGGTCTCAGAAAAAATCAAGTCCAAATTCGTGCAAGCAGACGAGAAGCTCGTCTGCTATTGGTCGTCAGGAGTCGGTGAGCGAGAACTCTATTCGCTGCGCCTGGTGTCGGGTTTGTAATTAAGAATTTAGAGTTGGGAACTTAAGTGGGTGCCTGTGTGGGTAATTGAATTGAAATTAAGATTAAATAAAATAAACAATTGAAAGAAAAAAGTTAAGAAAAAATAAAACAAAATTTAGCAAGGGTGGTCATTCGCCACATGGGAATGACCGGGAATTAATGTTATGGAGGATTATAAGAGTCCAGTAAGATTCTTCTGGGTCTCTTTTTATAGATATTAGGATCGTAGTTCTCTAGATTTTAAATGTTGACGTTATTGATACTAGGAAGATTGTCAAAGAATTTTTGACCTAATTTTCTTATATGAGCTTTAAATGTAGGAATTTTGAGAACTTTATAAATATTTCTATTATATCTATAGGCTCTAGTGATATTTCTAATTAATGCATTTTGTGCGTTATCTAAAAGTTTTATATTAGAATTGGCTGCATAGCCCCACACAGGACATCCATACGCGAGGATGGGCCGCAGGACGGCAGTGTAGAGAAGTACCTTATTGTAAATATTTAAATGAGAATTCCGGCAAATTAAGGGATAAAGAGATCGCATTGCGTTCCGGAATTTGTCACGCGCGTGTAAGATGTGTTGTTTCTCCAGGTGAGATTTTTCTCTAAGACAAGTCCTAGGTATTTAGTGCTCTGAGACCAGTGTAGTGGTGTGGAATACAGAGTAGGTGGTGTGCATGACTTTCTTCTCCTGGTGAAGAGAACTGCGACTGTTTTGTCTACGTTTATTTTAATTTTCCATGTATTGAAGAATTCTTCTAGTAATAATAGGTGTGCATTAAGTGCTTTAGTAATTGTGAGGTGATTTTTGTATGTGGCCGAAATGGAAGTGTCATCCGCATAAATGTTAGTCATAGTTAGTGGATGAGAGGGAATATCATTAATTTAAATGTTGAAAAGAATAGGGGAGGGACCGAGGAGGCTTCCTTGAGTGACTCCGTTTTTGATAAAAACGGTGCGGGAAGAGTGTTATTGACTATAACTTGAAAAGACCTATTGACTAGATAGGAATTAATTAAATGAATTAGTGCGGGGGGAATTGTTAGTAATAAGTTTGTAAATGAGACCACTCACCCAGACTCTGTCAAAAGCCTTCTGAATGTCGAGAAAGACAGCTCCAGTGGACCTGCCTCTCTGAAATCCAGAAGTGATTTTTTCAGTCAATCTGAGTAGAGGGTGATAAGTGGAGAGGTGCCTGGTGAATCCATATTGATTAGGATTTATGTAATTAATACTATCCGTAAAGTTACGTAGTCTATTTAGAATAATGTGCTCCGTAATTTTACTGAGAATACTTAAGAGGGAAATGGGCCGGTAGCTCGAAGGAGACTTGCTATTTTTACCTTGTTTTTTAATCGGGAAAACTAGGGCAATTTTCCAGTTATTTGGAAAATGTCTTAAAAGAAGATTAAAAAAGTTAAAAGCAGAATAATTTTAAGAGGGAAATGCTTGACCATTTTATTAGTAATATTGTCTTTACCTGGGGCTTTATTGTTAGAAAGAGTTTTAATATAGTTGAGAACTTCTCATCCACGCTGGGTCAACGATCTTTAAGTCTAGGGGTCGGGTTTCACCCTTAACCTTCCCGTCTCGGTAGATATTGTCTTGTGGTCTCAATTTAAGTCGAACTCTTTTCCTGGTGCTTCGATTTTCTTGCGATGATCGCCGTATGTTCACAGTACCATCTCGCTTGATAAAATCCGTCAGTTTCCATGCAAGTTTTCCTATTCCACTTTTGTCCTGCGAATATTCGCGTCTAAGACTCCAGTGCTGGGGTATGAGTACCATGTTGCTTGAGGCTTTTAGATTCACTTTTTGTTGTAATTCGGCAACTGTCCTTCTGCTTAAATTTTTGCATTTTCTTTTAGTCAATTTTGGCTTTTCTTCTTCAATTTCATCCTTATCAAAGTCCATTCGCTCTTTGCTAAGGATTACGGGATTACTCTCATCTTTACCCTTTATCACAACTGATATTTCTTCCTTTTCTTTCTCCACAACAACAGATTGTGCTACGGCATATTGATCCGTACTACGCGTCTGAATTTGTTCACCTTTAGACACAAGAACCTTCTCGATTGCTTGGGTTACTTCCATATCTTCATCGGAAAATTTTTCTTCCTCTTCATTTAACAATTGATTTTGTTCGTTCATTCTTTTACATCTTTCTTCTGGTAAACACTTCTGTTTTTTCATGCTCGTTTCATGTTCCTCTTGAACATGTTGCATCTGCTCTTCCACATTTTTCAATCTCATTTCTTCTTCCAAAGCTATTATTTCGTTCATTCTTCTTCCATCTTCTGCCCTTCCTCCACTGCTTTGACTTCTTCATAAGCCTTGAGTCTATCCTCCACTTCAACCTTGAGTCTGGTCTCACTGCTAAAGTTGGAACTTCGCCTTCAATGTTGACTGAGTCTATCGTCACTTCTATGTCTAGGCACGAACTCTTTTCAAAGGTTTGAATTTCACAGACGATTGAACTCTTATTCTCCTTCAATTGGGTATCATCGTCAATGACGTGCCCTGCATTCACACTGCATAACTGTATGTTTCCCAAAAGGGCTTCATACGCGGTTTGACAAACTAACATGTCGTTCACTAGCTTCTTTGACACGGCACATGTAATTGGGACTGCATCATGCCAACCATCATCAATTCTTATGCTAAATGTTCTTAAGGGAGCGGTTTCACTATCCCCAAAAGCGGATATCAACTTGATCTTCCCTTCTCCGGTACTCTCAATGTCTTTCACTAAGTCAGCTCGCACCACAGAGATTTGTGTTCCGGAGTCTACTGTTCCATCCAAGACGACATCTAGACATTTTACTTTTACAGTCTTCAATCTATCAATATTCTCGGCAAGAAAATTACACATTGACCCAGGAGTATCCATTTTCGCTGTCACGATATTCTTAATATCCTCTTCTGCTTGCACTACATTACTTTGGGCTTTGACTGGTGAGGGAAACTTGTTCTTTGGTGAGTTTTGTTTATTTATGCTCTTGTCTTGGCATGCTCTTGCGAAATGCCCTTCTTTGCCACAAGTGTAACATTTAGGTGTAATCCGGTGCTGGTTATAATGTGCTTGGTGACTGTTTTCAGTGAAATGGTTAACGTATCTTCGATTGGCCATCCCCTCTTTATTTCTATCTTCCACCTGAGATGGAGGACCCCGGGTATCCAAAGGCATGGTTCGACGATACGGTTTCTCCTTATTAAAAAATGGCACCGCGGGCCGTTTTGTTTTCCCATGAACATCCTCATATTCGTCCAGTTTTTCAACAAGTACCCTTGGAGTTTTAATTTTCGCCCAGTCATCGAGAAAATGTTCCCGCACCTCGCTTGGCACCTTCTTCTTCATCTGATCTGTTATGAGAAGATCTTTCAGGTCTTCAAACGTTTGAATATCTAACCCGCTCAGCCACTCTTCACAAAAATTTCTTATTTCATAATAAAAATCTTTCCAAGTCCCATCGGGATTCTTTTGGTGTTTCACGAATAGCTGACAGAATTTCTCAGGACTCAATTTGAAACGTTGAAGCAATAGTTTTTTTACAAATTCATAATCAGCGGCATCCTTCTCTGGTTCACGAGCAATGAGACCTACAATTTCAGTCACCCAACATATTTTTGGTAAGTTCAGAATTTTTGCTTGACGTTCGAATGATATCAGGAACAGACTAATATCATCGAATTTCGAATCAAATTTCGGAGTCAATTTATGTAAATCAATCTTAATTTGTCCTGGTCCTTTCACTTCCGCTTCATTTCCTTCCTTCAACTCTATTTGTTTTTTCTGGAGCACAAAGTCCATTTCATCTCTTCTCTTCCTCTCTTCCGTCTCGTCCAGCCTCTTCCTTTCCGCCAATTCCATCTCTTCTTTTCTTTTTCTTTCAGCCAATTCTATCTCTTCTTTTCTTTTCTTCTCAGCCAGTTCCCTCTCTTCTTTCCTTTTCCTCTCATCCAATTCTATCTCTTCTTTTCTTTTCCGTTCCTCTATAATCGTGTTTAAAAATTCTCTACAAAACTCCTCGTCGAAATTTTTACTGTTCACAATAGCCCTTCTCAACTCCATTACTTTCAAACCAAGGACATCCTCAACTTCCATTTCCGTAGCCATATATTGCAGGGGTCTACTTTTGATCCCTTTCCTAAAAATGCCATCTCGCCCCTTACTATAGTTAACCTAAATCAATCAATAACACTCTAATTTCAAAACCCAACAGTAAGCTTAATTAATCAAGGTGGATCTTATTTGCAAATTTATATCTTGGATGATAAATTTAGCACATATGAAAGACCAAAATTAAACTAAATATTATTACTACAATTATAAGAAAGATTTCTGTTGTATAAAATAATATCTCACTTTTGGAAATTTGTAATTCTAAAGATTTTCATAACTCATAACAATTAAAAAAAATATATCTTCGTTTATATCCTTTTCAAAAAAAAATCCAAATAAAAATAAAAGAAAACCAACCTTTTAGCCAAAATAAAAAATCATTAGTAATCACATTTGACATATCAGATACTTAAAAAAAAATCATATACTCATAAATACAAGTTCTACTTGGCAGACATAATATTCATTAACGTATTCAAAAGAAGAAAAAAAAAAAACGTTTTATTACACTTTATTCTAATAATAAAAAAAATGCACACTTCAGCTTATGGCCTTGAGCAATCACACTCACTTTTTTTTTTTTTCCTTACTCAGCAATGGTTAAAATCGTATTTTCATGAGTCATACGCATACAGAAAAGGAAATGAAAATATATGATCAATTCTCTTCTTAAAAAAATATTATGCAATCGAGTTAAATAATGACTAAATCTTTCAACAATTAATGTACATTTCACATAAAAAAACAATATATATATATATATCCTTTACTTAGATATTCTGCTTAAATGGCATTTGATTTATATATATAATTCAGCAATATTTTGCTACCATAAATCATTCATCCATTTGAGGTTTGAATTAAAACATACTTTCTTTCTTTTCTAGTCATTAATATACTCAAACTCAACAAAATTTTATACTTTTCACACAATTATATAAACTGATGTTCAATTAAAAATATAGTTGTATTCTAATACTTTACAAAGTTTCAGATTTGACACAACCAATACATGAACTGATGTTCAATAGAAAAAGAAATAATATGTACCAATATTTCGTAACGTTTCTGGTGAAACACACTAATTATTTGAACTGGTGTTCAATAGAATTATATATCTAATTATTTTTCCAATTGTTTCTGATGAAACACAATAATTATCTGAACTGATGTTCAAAAAAAAAATATATATATATCCAATATGCAAAAATGTTTCTGATGAAACACAATATACCTTTACCTCTTGGAATAGATGATACCATTAATTAGAAAAATGTTTTCTATGACAGAAAAACTACATACTTCTCGCGAAACACAATAATTATCTGAACTGATGTTCAATAAAAATATATATCAATATGCAATAATGTTTCTGATGAAGGCAATAATTATCTGAACTGATGTTCACTAAAAATATATATCCAATATGCAATAATGTTTCTGATGAAACCCAATAATTATCTGAACTGATGTTCACTAAAAATATATATCCAATATGCAATAATGTTTCTGATGAAACCCAATAATTATCTGAACTGATGTTCACTAAAAATATATATCCAATATGCAATAATGTTTCTGTGATGAAACACAATAATTATCTGAACTGATGTTCAATAAAAATATATATCAATATGCAATAATGTTTCTGATGAAACCCAATAATTATCTGAACTGATGTTCACTAAAAATATATATCCAATATGCAATAATGTTTCTGTGATGAAACACAATAATTATCTGAACTGATGTTCACTAAAAATATATATCCAATATGCAATAATGTTTCTGATGAAACCCAATAATTATCTGAACTGATGTTCACTAAAAATATATCAATATGCAATAATGTTTCTGATGAAACCCAATAATTATCTGAACTGATGTTCACTAAAAATATATATCAATATGCAATAATGTTTCTGATGAAACCCAATAATTATCTGAACTGATGTTCACTAAAAATATATATCCAATATGCAATAATGTTTCTGATGAAACCCAATAATTATCTGAACTGATGTTCACTAAAAATATATATCCAATATGCAATAATGTTTCTGATGAAACCCAATAATTATCTGAACTGATGTTCACTAAAAATATATATCCAATATGCAATAATGTTTCTGATGAAACCAATAATTATCTGAACTGATGTTCACTAAAAATATATATCCAATATGCAATAATGTTTCTGATGTTCAATAATTATCTGAACTGATGTTCACTAAAAATATATATCAATATGCAATAATGTTTCTGATGAAACAATAATTATCTGAACTGATGTTCACTAAAAAATATATATCCAATATGCAATAATGTTTCTGATGAAACCCAATAATTATCTGAACTGATGTTCACTAAAAATATATATCCAATATGCAATAATGTTTCTGATGAAACCCAATAATTATCTGAACTGATGTTCACTAAAAATATATATCCAATATGCAATAATGTTTCTGATGAAACCCAATAATTATCTGAACTGATGTTCACTAAAAATATATATCAATATGCAATAATGTTCTGATGAAACCCAATAATTATCTGAACTGATGTTCACTAAAAATATATATCAATATG